>JAODAL010016010.1:0-82002 GCA_025379985.1 Phyllomedusa bahiana | reverse complement strand
ACTCGCGTTAAAAAGCACTAACCGGCATTTCATTGGCCAGGTGCAGCAGTTTGACAACGGGAGAAAAGCAGCGTCTCCTTTTCCAAGTTGTTGGTGTGCCGGGCTGGAAGCACTTTCACCCAGTGGGCCTTAAAAGGGACATGTACTGGCCCTGACCGAAGTTACAGCTCCAGTTTTCCCCCGCGCTGCCTGCACCTTGGAACAAACCGATAAGCTCAAGGACTGACCCACCTTCTGTTCTACATATTTATTGAAGTGCTGTACTCCTGCCTTTTTGGAAAAGAAATTACGGCTTGAACCCCTCCATCTCGGCTGGGCACAAGCCATTAGTTCTCTGAAGGGTGCAGAGTCCACCATTTGGAAAGGGAGGGACGCAATACCAACAACTTGGACAGGACAACGGTCAGCTGCTGAAACCTTAGGATGGTTGGACGCATACTGTTGTCTCTTTGCAATCGCCTCGCTGAATGACTGTTTGGCGCCATGAGTAGCGAGGAGCAGGAGCATCGGACCGGGAGATAAATGTCAAAGAAAACAGCTCCCTTCTGCAGAGTGTGGAGCTTGACTGGCTGCAATGGCATGCGTGCCACAGGGCGCTGCTGCTGCTGCTGCTGTTGCTGGCGGCGGCAGGATGGACTACCACATCTGAGCCACTTTCTCCCCAGGCCACCGGATGGTGACGCTGAAATGTGTTGACGCAGGGCCGTGATGCCAACGTTAGCTCCCTGGCCACGCTTCACTTTCTGCCCACAAAATCTACATATACCCATATTCGGCTCCTCCGTGTCTTAGCAAAGAATTTGCCACACCGCCGAGTATGGGATTTACCACCAATGCTCCGCACTGAGTGACTACTGCCGCCACTGCCTCGCTGAGTCCCTGTGCCGCTACTTCTTGGACCTGCAAGCGGGTTTTTTACCCCGTGGCCGTTTGGCTTCCCGACCTCACACTGCTGCAATCCTGCTGACTCACGCCACACACCCACTTGTTGGCTGCGCTGCTGCCTAAACGCCAAGCTGATCCCCCTTTTCTTCTCCTGACGATGATGAAGCCCTTGCCTCCCCCGGGCCCCAAGTGCGGTGGGCTACATCATCATCAAATTTGTGTTCATCGTCACTGTTGTCCTCATCACCGGTCTTGGTAGCCGAGGCTGACCTCTCACAACATGCCCCTCCCATGCCACTCTCCACATCTATACTTTGCCGCCTACTGCAGAAGCAGGCGAATATTGGCCCCATTTCTTCGCTGCCAAGTAGCTGCTGACTGCCCTCCTCAAATTGTTCAACCTCGCTATATAGGGGCCCGCTGACCCGACCACATACTAGATCTCTGGCTAGGGAAACCCGGGATGGGAACAGAGGCGGGCTGAGGACGGGTGAGGGCCGCTGACCCGCTCCCGGCCATGCCAACTAATGGTTTTGTCTGAGGTTCCCACCGACTCTTGGCTGGGTTGTCAATGTCATCGGGAGGAAGAGGATGACCTAGTCAACCAATCACCAACCCTTGGGTTGCTGAACACCACCGGGCCGCTAGATGACAGCGGCTGTTGTGGCCTCACCGAGTGACCCCTCTGCGACGTCCCCTTGCTGTGCGCGACCTGGGTCTGTCCCAGAATGGTTGTGCCACTGCCACTCGCAGGTGCAAGACCTGCCACCTCTCTGTCTGACATACTTTGTTCTAAAATGTACAGACACTGTTTGATGATGATATCTGTATATGATAAATATACACCCTGTTTTTGACTCCAAATGAACCCAGTAACAAGCTTGGGTAACCCTTGGATATAAATTGCGCTCCACTAATGGCCAGGAAAAATTTTTCTTTATGTGGTCGTTTAAAAAAAAACTGTGTGTTTTACTAAATGTAAAAGCACAAACAGGCTTAATTAACCTTTGGACATGAATTAGGCTACAGGAAAAATTTATATATTTGGCGTTGAAAAAAACGGTTATTTTTGTCAAACACACCAGCAAAACAACGCTTAATTAACCCCTGGATGTAAATTGCGCAAAAGAATTGAGCCCACAAAATAGTAGCTTTGTAGCGGTTACAATTGCGTGTTTTCTACCCACACAACAAGAGATACAGGTGTAATTAACCTTTGCTGGTGAGTTAGGCTGCCGGAAGAATTTATAGATTTTGGCGTTGAAAAAGACGGTTATTTTTTTTGCACACACCAGCAAAAAAACGCTTAATTAACCCCTGGATGTAAATTGCGCAATAGAATTGAGCAGCCAAAAATGGAGTGGTATTTGTATTGTAAAAACGCTGTTTCTTTAAATGAATACCACAGGAACTGGCTTAGATCCCACTTGGATATTGAATGTATATGCAGCTGCAGTGGACGCACACTGGATTTCAAATCCAATACCACAAAAAATTAGAAATAGAACATTAAGAGAACAGTCTCTGGGACAAGCTGAGACACCCCACAGAAATCGCTATATAAAAATCAATTCTTCAGTAAGAGCTATCAGCCGCGGCAGCACCTTCCCTGATGAGCACAGTGAGAGGAGTGTGAGCTCCCGGCGTCACGCCCGGACTTATATAGTGCGGTGACGTCACAGAATCCCGCCGGTCTCTGATTGGCTTCACCTCTGCACATGTCATGCAGTCTATGCCCTTCTTCCTCCCAGAGTGCTTTGCCCCATGTAGCGCCATGTGCTCGCAGTCATTTTATCAATCAAAAGCACACATCGTTCACCCGAAGTACCCCAAAGTTCGACTTCGTTCCGAACCGAAGTTTTCCTGAAATTCTTAACGAATTCCACTTCGTTAGAATCAATTCGCCCATCTCTAATAAAGGCTATAGATAGGCTGCAAATAAAAGAAAAGTCATTAGAATAGCATGTCAGTGAATAGAAACTGATCCCAGCAAGACCTGTGCTGTGCTGGGTATTGCTGTATGTAGAATAAACGGTGAGAGCAGCAAAAATAAACTTCCAATTTATTGTAGTAAAAATTTAAAATGTAAAAATCTGAACAACATCATTAGTGAGTTATTTAATGTAGAATTAGTTTTAGATTCTATTAAATTAAAAAACATTTTATAGGAGATAATTTTATATTTTTGGGATATTATATAATTTATTTGAATTTTATATGATAACATTTTTAATTACATTTAAATAATTTATTGTTATATAGTTTGATCATAAATTACTTTTTATTATTGTACTGGTGTAAGTTGAGAAATATTGGACATTTTTTGCCTTAACAGCAAAACTAGTTCCACTTTGACTCCTCAGGCTCAGACAGACCACATTGAAACAGGTCTACCTGTTCAAGCAGTAATGTGCCTAGTTTTGCCGAGCCACATTCATATATGTGTCTAATATTATGAGCGTGGTGCAACACGCCCCCAGAACACCCCTTCATGTAAGGTGCATTAAAAAGTGTCGAGTTTTGTGAAAAATGCGCCTAACACATGTGTTTGGCGCATTACACATCACAGCCCACTAAGGTTTGGCGCATTTTACACTAGAAAAGCCTTTTATACATGTCTCCCTTAGGCTATGTTCACACGGCTTAACTGCGGGACGTAATTACGCCCCGCAGTTACGCCGTGTGGCCGGGGGCGGGGTGGGAGCGGGGGAGCGAGCGGGGGGCCAGCACTTCGCCGGCCCATAGACTATCATTGCTAGCGGCGCGTATATGCCACTAGAAAATGACATGTCAATTATCTCCCCCCTCGGTGTATTCGCCGAGCAGGAAGAGTAGACGTAATCCATAGTTCTCTATGAGAACTGTGGATTACCGTAATGAATGGGCCGTTTTCAGCCCGTAATTTGCGCACTTCGGCGCGTAATTACGGACCGAAATACGGCCCATTTTAAGCCGGGTGAACATGGCCTCAGATGGCCCCACAGCTGTCTGCCTAGTAATTAGACAAAGGAGCATGAGCAGGTGTGTTGCTGCACTTCTATTAGGATCCATTCCAAGAGATCTCTGTTCTGAATTAACCATGGACTTTGTGAACTACAAAGGAAATCAGGTTATATGAATTATGCTATTGCAGTGAATAAGGTGAATGTTGCTAAATAAATGCAGTGAAGAAAATATGCATTTAAGAAAGCAGGAAGGCATTGTCCAATTATTGATACAGCATCTGGTTGTGTATTTGTGTAGTACTTCTTGAGGGTTATGGGAACCTCAATTATGCTGATATCAGCATAACCTACATCGATATTTGTGATGTATTAGCATACAGAAGTATGCTTAAAGATTGCTAATTGTAAAAAAGTGTACAAATAATTATTCCTTAATGGGATTAAAAAAAGAAAAAAAAACATTAAAAATGTGGAAAAAAAATAAAATAAATAATAAAATAAAAATAAATATTAAATAAACCCATACACATATTAGGTATTCACACAACAGTAATAACTTGTAGAATTAATCTATTGGGTTATTTAGGGCCACATGTATGAAGCTCGCCACGTCGGGGAGCACCTTTTCGCCAGTTTTCCGGCAAAATTTGCGCCTGATTTATGTCGGCGCTGGGGCGCGCTCATACATACTATGTAAAGTCCGCCGCGCCTTGCCAGTGTGTGAGGTGCAGTGCAGGACTTAGGCGCAGTGCGGCGCTGCGCCTAAGATTCGCCACCCGAGGTAGTGCACTCATACATATCTTGTAAAGTCCGCCACGCCTCGCCAGTGTGTGGGGCGCAGTATGGTACATCCGTACTATTGATCCTTGGCTAACGAAAATAAACAAATAAACATGATTTTATTGAATTAATATTTTTTTTGTTCGTTACCCCTATATTATTGATCATTTTATATACACATCGTTACAACTTCTGTAGTCTTATCATTTGATTACGGCCATGTACAGTTTTATTCCAGATTGCATTAGAAAACCCCTCAGAGCGTCGCTCGCTCTCCCATTGGTCCAAATAACCACGCCTCTATTAAGTTAGCAAATCACAAACAGAGCTCGCTCTGCATTTCTTTTCCCCATAGAACTCTATGAGAAAGTAGCTCGCTCTCTGATTGGCCGGGATAGCCAAGCCCCCGCTAGCTCAACCAATCAGCTCTTTTCTGCATTTTTACTGTATTTTGAACTGTCCCGCCTTTGATTTTGATTGGTCTATATTTCTCCATAGGTTTTAATGGTTCACTGTCGCTCCTATTCTGATTGGCTGGTTTATGCCAACCAATGAGAATAGCTTTCAGAATTTGAATTACTGTATTTACCGGCAATTTCCAAGATCCTAATTCCTGATATTGCGCCGTTCTAGATTTTTGGAAAGTGTTTTTTTTATTTATTTTTTATTTTTGAGGTTTGAGCTCTTTTTCTGATAATGTTTTACGCCTTTATAAAGACCATTTTTTTCAGAATCATACTCCATGCCGCTCAGAGCTGAGAGCCGAGATTTCTTTTGCGATCTTCTGTATGATTCCTCTCATGTTATGTTCTCGCTTCACTTCGCCCCCGCCGGAGCATTTAGACCAGAATCAACCAGGTCTGCCTGTCGGAGCTGCCGAGCGCTACAATGCGCCGTACTTTGCCGACTTGCGATCGTACATGCCTCGGAGTTTTCGAGCACGCCGCCTCCCGCCCCGGAACGCCTACACCGTGGCCACACTGTGCCCATTGCCCGCCCCTTCATGTGAGGCAAAGCCGAAAGTGGAGAACGCTGCGCCTAACACCGCATCCCTGCGTCCGACAGGGGATTCGGGCCAGTGGGGCGCAGGATACGCCAGAAAACAGGCGTAAAGCCCGTTCATACATGTCGCCCTTAGTGTGAAATGCAAATGATTTAAAAAAATAATCCCCCCAAAAAAAAAAAAATAATAATTTTTGATTTTCACGCTGCAATTTTTTTTAAACAGTGCAGTAGTTTATATATAAACTCACACTAATACCCCCCAAAATATAACTTCTTCGAAATACAATATGTCCTCATTCAACTCTATCATATAAAAAATAATAAAATGACTGTTGAAACGCAGGGAGGCAAAAACTAAAAAAAATTGACTGGTCATTAATGCCTTATCAGACCAGGTGTTTAAAGGGTTAGATATATAATCTGACATATATCAAGATAGTAACAGGCATTCAAGAAATCTTAGAAATCCTCTTCATTAGCTATTTTTTATATTTCACTCAATCAGCCCACTTAGTACATTCAGTTTGTCTGTAATTATTAGAGAATTAAATTATTATTTTGTATCACTTCAATAAGTCATTACACCTTTGTCAACAAGGTCACAGGAAAGTACAGGCTTGGAATTAATTTCAAGGTAAACATAGAGGTGAAGGAACTGATACTGTCGTTTTCTTAGAAATGTTGTGAATCAATTTGAACGAAGCCAGATGACTAATGAGCTGAATTAGGTCACTCTGCAAATCCCCAGGATGAGGACAGCAGAACAAAGATGAGTAGAGATAAAGACGCCAGAAAATGATGAACTGATTGTCATCAAGCATGGTAATCATAGCATTTAAAACGGACTGCACTATTTTTCACCAAGTCAGTTCAGTTGTTTTGTTATTTATTGTATATAAAAGAAAAATGTTAATTATTGTTTTATTTTTTTTCCTGTTATTCTGAAAGTTTTTTTCCAGCATCATGTATCTGACATTTCAAATGTTCAATGGGAATATAACATTTAATACAGATAAAGTAATATCGATGTGTCCTTCCTTAACTTTCCTCTTGGCTCTACGTATGTTAAGATAAGGGATGCAAGATGACAGCTTTGAAAATAAACATCATTTTGATTTGCTCTGTCAGGAGATGTTTAGGCTATTTCTATCAATATGTGTGCACCCAGTGGTTGTAATGTGAGTTGCTGTCGATCAAAGATTTTCAGAGCATTTTGTGAGAATGTATTGTCTTAAAAAGTGTTTATGATTATCAATGTAACATTTTACAGTTTCTCTGATATTCCATCTTTGGATAAAAAGGGCCATTCACACGGCATTTTTGAATCCGATTTTGGATCCGTGCTGGATCCGAAAATCGCATCCAAAAACGAATTGGTGACTGGATCCTAAATGGATCCAACACGTAGCTGTGTGTTTGGATACGTGTTGGATGCAGCAGGATCGCACCCTATAGATTGACATGTCAATCCTTGGAACGGATCCGAAAGACGAATCCGAAAGACGCAGTGAGACACGCATCGGTGATCACTCGTGTGAATGCAGATGCATGTTTCATATTAAAAGCAATGTAAATCACACTGCTATGTATTAGATACGTGTTTGGGTCCGTTTGGAGTCCGACAGACGGATCCAAACACGCATCTATAAGTGTATGTCACAAGGACTCAACTAGAGATGGGCGAATTGATTCTAACGAAGTGGAATTCGTTAGAATTTCAGGAAAACTTCGGTTCTGAACGAAGTCGAAGTTTGGGGTACTTCGCGTGAACGAAGTGTGCTTTTGATTGATAAAATGACTGCGAGCACATGGCATTACATGGGGCAAAGAACTCTGGAGGAAGAAGGGCATAGCCTGCATGACATGTGCAGAGATGAAGCCAATCAGAGACCGGCGGGATTCTGTGACGTCACCGCACTATATAAGTCCGGGCGCGACGCGGGGAGCTCATACCGCTCTCACTGTACTGAGTTGGGATGGTGCTGCCGCGGCTGCATATGATAGCTGATACTATAAGAACTCATTTTTATACAGCGATTTTTGGGGGGTGTCTCAGCTTGTATCAGAAAACTGTTTCTTTTAAACTTTTCTATTTCTGATTTTTTTGGTTGTATTGGAATAAAAGCCCAAAGTGTGTTTCCGGAAACCCGCATAAAATTTTTAAATGCTTTTGGGCTCACAGCAAAAGGGAATACCCAAGGGTTTTTACTAACCCTGTTTCCTGTTGTTTTCTTTTAAAAGGAAAAAAGCATTTTTTTACAATCCAAAAACCACTTTTGGTTTGCTCAATTTTTTTTTGCGAAATTTAAACCCATCCGGGGGTTAATTAAGGTTGTTCTGCTTTGGGGGGGGACTAAACAAACAGTCTTTTTTACCCGGGCCCAAAAAAAATTAAAATTTTTTCCCTTTTACCCATAATTCAAAACCCCGAAGGTTTTTTTACAAGTTTTTCCCTTTGTTTTGAAACATAAAAACCGCCTTGTAAAAAAAAAAAACACGCTTAAAGTGGTATTTTTGGGTTGTTTAAAATTCTTTTGCGAAAATTTACTCCGGGGGTTAAATTTTGGGAAATTGTTTGTGTTGTGGTTTAATAAAAAAAACAGTTTTTTTTTAAAAAGAAAAAAAGACATTTTTCCCTGTAGCATAACTCAAAACCCGAAGGTTAATTACAAGTTTTTTTCTTGTTTTGTACCGTAAAATCCCCACGCCATTGAAAACCCCGCATAAAGCGGGGTGGTTTTTTGGTTGTTAAATTTTATTTTGCGAAAATTTTACTCCAGGGGTTAATTAAAGTTTTGTTTGCTGTTTTTGGGTAATAAAAGAAAAAGTCTTTTTAAAACCCAAAAAAAAAGACATTTTTCCTTTTTGCAAAAATCTTTAAAAGAAGGGTTTAAATTACAAGTTTTTCTCTTGCTGTTTGTACCTTTAAAATACAGCCATTGTAAACGCTACAAAGCTGGTAGTTTTTTGGTTGATTTTTTTCTTTTGCCAATTTACCCCCCCGGGGGTTAAATTTAAAGCATTGTTTGATTTGTGGTCATTTTAAAAGAAACCTTCTTTTTCCCCGCAAAAGAAGCAATATTGCCCTTTTTTGGGCAAAATTTTCTTTTTATCCAAAGGGTTTTAAATTAAAGTTTGTTTGTCTTTTACATTCGTAAAAAAAACCGGGGTTTTTTTTTAAACGCCCAAAATACAAGTACTTTTTCCGGCTGGGGGGGAGCGCAATTTTTTATCCAAGGGTTACCCAAGCTTGTTACGGGGGTTCTTTTGGGAGTCAAAATAAAAGGGTGTGTATTTATCATATACAGATATCTTCATCAAACCAGTGTTTTTGTTTCCATTTTAGAAACAAAGTATTTTAAGACAGAGAGGTGGCAGGCTCTTCCCCCTGCTTTGTGGCAGGGGCACAAACATTCCGTAGGCCCAGGTGCAGCCCCAATGGGGGGGTCGCGCAGGGGTCATTCAGTGAGGCCAGAATTGCCAGGTAAAAACCCTAGGGCCCGTTTTGTTGTTCGAAAACCCAATTTGGTTCTTGTTTGGGTTTGACTGGTCATCCATTTTTCCCCCCCCGGTGACATCGAAAACCCCCGGGGGGCCCAAAAGGTCGGTGGGAAAAAGTCAAAAACCATCCCTTATTTGGGCATGGCCCCCCGGGAGCGGGGTCAGGGGCCCAAAAAAACCGGGCCCCTCACCCCCTCTGTCCCACCCGGTTTTCCTCGGGCCGGGAGTTTCTAGTATGGGGTAGGGGGCCCCCAGGCCCCCTTTTATAGCAAAGGATGAAAAAATTTGGGGGTGGCGGTCAGCAGAAATTGGCAGCAAAAGAAAAGGGGGGCCCAATATCCCCTGTTTCTTGCAGTAGGTGGAAAAAGTAAGATTTTTTTGGGAAAGAGTGGCATGGGGGGTTTCATATTGAAAGGGGGTTTACCCCTTGCATCCCAAGCCCCGGTGTTTGAGGACAGAAAAGTGCGATAAAAACAAAAATTTAGATGATAAATGTAGCCGACCGCATTTGGGAGCCCGGGGTGGGGAAAGGGTTTCCCTCACCCGTAGGAGAAGAGGGCGTAACCCTTGGGGCCTCAGGCGCGCGCAGCCCAGAAGGGTGGGTTGTTTTGGCCCAGGGAGTCAGAAAGGTTTGCACCCCAGTGTGAGGGTCGGGGACCCAAGCAGAACAGGGAAAAAAAAACCCCCCTTTTCGCTGCCCCAAGAAAAGTTGGGGGCACAGGGTCCCCGAGACAGCGGCATTTTGTAGTTTTGGGAAGTGTGTAATTTTTGGGGGGGGTTTTAAAAATCAGAAATCGGCGGTGTGGCATTTTTCTTTGCAAAAAAACACCGGGGAGGGAATAGGGGGTTAAAATTGAATTTTGTGGGCGGGAAAGTAAAGGCCTTTGGGGGGGAGCTAACGTTTGGCCCCAAGGGCCCTTTTGCCCCAAAACATGCGGGGTTCCCCAAATCCGGTGGTGGGAGGGAACCGGGGCTCAGTTTGGTTGGTCCACCCTCCCGGCCCCCAGCAAACAGCTGGCGCAGGGGGGCCAGTGGCACGCATGCCCATTTGAGCCAGTCATGGATCCCCCAAAATCTGCAAAAAGGGGAAAGTGTTTCTTCTTTGACATCTTCTCCCAGCCCCGGATGCTCCTTTTCCTGCTAACCCCATGGGAGCATACCGCTTTCAGGGTGGGGTTTGGGGCAATTGCAAAGAGAACAGTATGGGGCCCAAACCCCATCCAAAGGGTTTGAAAAAAACCCTAAAAGGGTGCCCCCTGTCCCAAGTTGCGGGTACTGCAGTACCTCCTTTTTAAATTTTGGTGGACCCTTGAAACGTTAAGAAAAATTAATGGCTTGTCCCAAACCCAAAGGGGGAGGGATTTTCCCAACCCGTAATTTTTTTTCCAAAAAAAAGTTTGTACGCACTTCATAAATAGGGGTAGAAAAAGGGAAGGTGGGACGGGCCTTGAGTTTATCGGTTTTTTCCCAAGGTGATGGCGCGGGGATTTTCTGGAGCTGAAATAGGGTTTGGGGCCAGTACTTTTCCCTTTTAATGGCCCATTTTGGGTTTAAATTTTAATTCCCTGAAAAGGGCAAAACCAAAACAATTTGGAAAATGAGACCGGATTTTTCTCCTCCCGTTGGAAAACTGCGACTCCTGCGCCAATGCCCGACTTCTCCTCCTCCCCCCCTTCCACCTTTTTCTCGCCCCCAAAAAGTACGGGCTCAAAATACCATGTGTAGGGCACAGCGGTGTCACGCGTTTTTATACCTGGATTGCCTCCGGGGAAAAAAAGTCCCCCAAGGGGAGGAAAACTTCTCCGCGTTAAAAGGCGCAAGAAATGTTTATGTGGATTTCCCGGGGGCCCAAACGGGCAAATCGGAACCATGGTGCAAAACAAGGGGGCAAAAAACCCATAGTGTCATCGCTGCACCCGAGGGGGGGAGGGGTCCTTTGCCCCCTACATGGCCCCCTTGTGTTAAATCGGGTTGTGAAAGGGTTTTCCTAAAAGTCTTCCACCGATTTTCGGGAAGATTCTGAAAATGGCCGGGGAAAACTGTCCCGGGAACTTCTTTTTTTCAATTTTTTAAAAAGCCTAAAAAACCCACCCCCCTCCAAATTGCAGACCCCAGAACGGCCTCCCCAAAACCCACACCCCGGATTTGCAGTTTTTTTTTTTTTCCCACCCTTTGGGGAAATTCCAACCTGAAATGTTGGAGCCGACTGTATAAAAAAACAGAGAAAGGCCTTTAAAACGTTTTTTTTGATGATCCCGGGGAAGGATTTTACTCCCCTGTGTAATTTGATGTCACCAGTGGGAGCTCATGCGTGAAAACCTCCGTTTGTTGAGGCCAATTTAAGGAGGAGCGTTATATGTCGGTCCCCCAGGATTTCAGGAAAAATAACGTCATTCCACTGCTTCATGCCCGGGAAAACAGATGCTGAAAAAATCTGTCTGGGCAGGGACTGGGGGAACCGTGGCGACAACATCTGTGGCCCACTTGGCCCGGTGGGGCCCTAAAAAGGGAAAGGAGGAGGGGGAAAAATTGGAGCAGAAGCATTGTCTGGTGAAAATTAGTGGATTTTTAGCAGGTGCAAGAGGGAGGGGGCAGGAGCAGGGGGAGGAGGTAGATGGAGATGGGGAAAGGACGAGGCAGATAAACCCGAAAAGCCCCTTTGGAAGTATCCCTTTGGAAAATGGAGGCAGGGAACCCCTCGGAGTTTTCTTTGCAGATGGCCCGCAGAATGCTGATTTGCCTGTCTAGGGAAAAGGCCCCAAATTAGTCAATCCGGCAGTGGGGATGACTTTGGCATTTCCCCCCTAGGGGGACCCTCGTACCGGCCCAAAATAGGAGCCTTTTTCCCCGGTGTGAGAGGGGGGGACAAACTCTTTTTACTATAGGGAAATTTTTTCCGTGTCGTTGGCCCTGCCTATGTGCGGCTTCTTTCCCTCCTTTTAAATGGTCGGGGAAACCGGGGGGTTTTCGCACTCGGAGTATTTCCAGTGTGGGGGAAAGGGGTGGGGGGGGGGGGTTCCCCAGCAGTACCGCTCCATCAGCAGAAACCCTGAGTCTGGGCACTATGGCAGTTTCCCTTTCACCCCCCTAGTGAGGAGGGCGGGGTCGCCGCAGCAGCAGCAGCAGGACCGGGAAAGGGGGGCAGACCCTGAAAAAAAAAAGGTGGTGGCCTACTTGGACAGCATTTCTGCCACCCCTTTAGAAGACCCGCTGGACTCTGGGCACCCAAAAACTGGATGTGTGGCCGCAATTTGGGCCGAGTTTGCAGTGGGGGAAGCTGCCCTGCCCGGCCATGGGTGGGGCCCATCAGAGCGGGTGTTCAGTCCCGGTTGTGGGCCCATGGGTTACCCCAAGGAGAAACCCGGGTTTGCCCCGGGGGGAAATGTGGAATGACGGGCCCCTTTTGTAAAGGGGAAGGGAACCCGGGACGGGGAAACGGCCAGGATTTACAACACCAAAGGCCTTAGGGGGTTCAGACTACATCTCCATGACCCCAAAAAACCCCCAAAAAAACTGTGAGAAATGAGTTTGGGTTCAAAACTACCTCCCTTTTTCCCCTCTTTCTGAGCCCCCAATCCCTGATCCCCAAACATCTGCTGCCAGTTTTTCCCCCCAAAATCAGTTTTTCCACCCTTTCTTTCCCAAGGGGACTGGTATTGCCAACCCCCCCTAACCTTGTCTTGTCCCAACCCTATGCCCTTCCCATGCTGCTGTTGCGATCCCCGTGAAAACCCCACACTGTTTTCTTTTGTGCCACTCTGGGGGCTACTTTTGTTTTTCCCCACTCCGGGGATTCCCCTTTGTGCCAGGGTTTTGGACCCCCTTTGTTTTCCCCCTTGTTTATGGCTGCTCCCCGAAACCCAAAACCCCCCACTGTTTTCATTGTCCCACTGTCACGCCTCATGCTGTTCCCTGCCGTGACCCCACCATTTGTGTAAATTTGTGCCACTATGGGGGCCTTTACTCCTGTTTTTGCCCCCTTTCCAAAAATGCCCTTTTGAAACATGTCTGCCTCATTTTGCTGATGCCCGTGGACCCCCAACACTGTGCCCATTGTGCCCTCTTTTTGGCCTATTTTCCTTTTTTTTGCCCCCTTCCAAGGGGTTTAAAATTTGTGCCCTTTGTCTGACCTCATACTGCGGGCTGTGGTGGGCCGTAACCAACCTTTGTCATTGGGCCCATTTCCTGACCTAAATGCTGTGGGGCTCGCCGTACCTCCACACTTGTCATAATGTTGTTTTACTGAGCTCTCAGTTGTTTTTTTCGCTTTCGTTGGTTTTACTTTATGGGTACATTCCCGCTTAGTTTTTTTGGTCATTTTTTGCCCTTTAAGTGCTCAGGGAATTTTTTAGGAAGCGATTCTAGAGCGGCGGAGTCTTTGCGTTTATTTAAAAAACACAACATTTTGAAGACCAAACCCAAGCTCCCTTGCTTTTTAAAGCTGGCACAACTTTTACAGTACTCTGAGGCTTGTGCACCGGGAAAGTTTTTTTTAAAGGGTTTTTCGCCCGAAGTAATTCGGCCAAAATGAATTTTGTCGGGAAATTCGGCAAAGTACCAAATCGTTTTTTTGGGAAAAATTCCCCCCATCTCTAGACTAAACACGCCGTGGAACAACCCTTTTAAATGGGAAAAGTCCAGGCAAGTTTACCCTTTTGTACCGGGAAACATTTTTCGGTTGTAACTGGTGAAAACCTGGTCAATATGTCGTTCAACCCTTTTAAAATTTAAAAAACCCAAAGTAAAGAAACTAATAAAAATATTCTATTTTACATCCAAATAAAAGATGCAAGCTATACGCAGGGCTTTAAAAAGGGGTCCATGTAACTTATGTAATACATAAGAAATACAATAAATAAATACTGTTATGTCATTTTACATATAAGGTTTTATTACTTTAGCAGGCTTTTCAGTCTGGTTCAATTTAGCTAAATATTGAAAGGGCAGTTAAAATGCTTGCAGCAGCATTGGCATTGTTTTAAAGCCAGGTTTTTGCCCCTTTGTTCTGCATTTTAAAAAGATGCGCAAAATTATTACATACCCCTAAAAATGGTTTTAAGTTTATTTTATAAAAGGTGATCTAATGCCTTTCTTTGCATCCCTATTAGAGAAAGATCGCCTCAAGAAACCAAAAGGTGAGAAAATTTGCAATGTCAGTAAAACCTTTGCCCAGAACTGAGAAAGGCATTGCTCAAGCGCCCATGTCAGCGAACACTCCTACCCCCTTAAGAAGCAAAGCAGGACTTTTGAAAGGTTTCACTACTTTTGGGGTCAGAAATTATGGTTTCAGGAACACCCAGCAACACTTGCATGTAGTGTGTTATTAAAAAAAATTTTTTTCCTTTTGTTTTTTCATGCAGTATGTTTAAATGGATACAGTAGATGTTTCAAAATTATCCCAGAATTTGTAGCGTGTAGGTTTAAAATTTGCTGACAAAATTTTCCTCCAAAGACTCCAATTTTTCCCTGCTCTTTTTGGGAGTTTTACACAGAAATTTTTGGCGTATAGTGGCGCGTATTGTATATGACGCTTTTTAAGTGGAGTTTTGAAATCAATACCCGCTGTACTTCTAAAACTGCTCTATGCCAGCTCCCATAGACATATACTTTCCCCGGGAAAGTCATTTGTATCTTCTTTCTCCCGGCATGTAGTATGTGTCGGAAAAAACGGCAGGTAATCCTAGCTCTCAGTGAGAGCTGTGAATTACCATACAGTATCTGAGGGGTGTATTTCGGGCATATTGCAGCACAACAGCGGGCCAAAATATGCCCCACAAAGACGCTGTGTTTTTTTAACATTTTTCCCCCTTTAAAAAGCCCTATGCAAATTAAATCAGTGGCAGGTGGATACATTTTCTAGCTCTCTTAATGATGTCTCCTGTTAGGATTTTTTTTCATAAAAAAGTGATAAATCAACTTTCTTTTGGGAAATTGCGTTAAAAACTGTGTCCTGTCAAAGAAGCATTTTAAAAGGGTTCTTTTGGGGGAAATTTTTGGGTTTTAATTTGTGCAAGCTCTCTTAAGGTCCCACCAGTTTTCCCTTTTTTTGGACTCTTACTGGCCCAAATTGTTTTTGGGCAACCAACCTTTTGTTTTTTTTTCTTTTTCAGTCATTCTTTTTTAAGATTTGCTGGTATGCTTGGTATAATTGCCCTGTTATATGATACATTTTTCACCCAATTTTTGGGACTGTTGGTTTTAGTTATTTAAATTTAATTTTTTAGGGGGGGATTGGTTTGGGGGTTTATGGGGTTTTCCAAAAGGGTTTTGCTTCTTTTTGGGGCAAAGTTTTTGGGAAAATTTTCCCAAAAGGTTTTTAAAAGGGCCCCCGTTTTTTCGGGTTAAGAAATTTACGCGGGAGTGGCCTATTACGGGGGCCGGGAAAACGGCCCATTCTTTTACGGTTTCCCCCAGTTCTCATAGGGAAAATTTTATGGATTACGTCTCCCCTCCCCGCACGGGGGAAACCCGGGCGGGGGGGGGAAAGAAAATTTGACATGGGGAATTTTTTAAGCACCCCAAATACCCCCAAATAAGCAATTCAAGTTTTTGGGGCCCGGGGGGGAGGCCGGCCCCTGCTAAAGCCACCCCGCCCCCGGGCCCCGAAACCCGGGGTAAACAGGGTGAAATTTGGGGGGGCGAAAATTACCCCCCTTTTTATAAAACCTGTGAACAAAAGCCTTAGGGGAAAAGCAACCCTTTTAAAAATTTCCCTTTTCCCAAACCTTTTTTAACCCAAATTAAATTTCCCCCACCCCGGTTGAATTTTAATATAAATATGTCTTTGTTCAACCGTACAAACCCTTTTTAAGAAAAAAGTTAACCCAATTGAAATCTTCAAGTCCCTAAATGGCTAAATTTTTTCCCATAAATAAAAAAAAATTTTGGATTGGGTAAAATTTTTGGTCATCCCCCCCCCCCAAAAAAAAAGGGGAAATTAAAAAAAGGATAAAAAAAAGTTTTTTACATTTCTGAATTAGTAACAATAAAAACTAAACCTTCCCCCCAAAAAAACACAGCTATGGCAGTAGAAAAATAAAAAAAATGTAAATGTTTTTAAAAGTAGTAAAACAAAATAAAAATTATAAAAAAAAAAAAATTTGGGTTTTTCCGGGAATCTTACTATCCACAAAAAACAGATATTAATTAAATATTTAAAACTCCTAAAAATGAAACCCCCCCCAAAAAAGGGCCCCAAAATTGCATTTTTTTTTATTTTTCATCCCCAAAGAATTTTTGGGGGGTTTTTTATGTTAAGTAAGGCTATGTTAACACGGCTTTTTCGGGGCACATTTGGGACGTAATTAAGTCCGCAAATTTAGCCCTGTAAAAAGGGTTTTTAAAATTAATAAAAAAATTGGGGATTGGCATTGACCCCAAAATGTAAAATACCCCTCGTCTTTCCCACATGAGGCCCCGTATTTCCACAAGGTTTTTTTCCCCCATGAAAATACGATGAAAAATTTTAGCCCCCTGTCACTTATTTTGGGGCGTATTTCACGACGTAAATCCCCATAGTAAAGAAGGGGGGAATGTATTTAGGGACGCGAAATACGTGCCACACTTTGTGACACGTATTTGAAACGTATTCCGGGGCGTATTTGCGGATGTAATTACGTCCGCAAATACGCCCCGAAATAAGTCGTGTGAATATAGCCTAAACAGTACCAATAAAAAGTGCATCTTGTCCTGCAAAAATATATACGACTACATAGGTGGAAAAATAAAAAAAACTTACACCTCTTGAAAGGAGGAAGGAAAAAAAACGAAAACCAAAAATCCTGAAACAGTTCTGTCCTTAAAGGGTTAAATAAATATCTATTCATTTCTTTAAAGCTAGCAAATATATTAAACATAGTAAGGACTCAAAGCACAAATAATATTGGACAGTTGTATTCATTATACAGTGAAATGCTCAATACTATTTGTTTCACATAACAGCTGATCATAGAGCAAAGTTGTTGTTTTCCAAAGTACAGTACTATAAGAAAACAGAGCCATGATTGGTCGTTGTAGGTAGCAAAGTTAGTTTTCCTATATAGAATAGTTTTAAGAGATCTTGTTTTGATATTATAGAATCTGTGCCTGATAGACGTGACCCAGAACATTTTTCAGCCCTTAAATGTGCTAAGCAACAACAGAGATCTTTAAAGCAAAAAAATGAAACAAAAAAAGTATATCACAAAGCGTCATATGTATTCACTGTAGAATAATTAAGCTTTAATTATTTGTTTATTAAGATTGGAAATTTCTTTCAGGATTATTATATTTCATCATCCCACATCCAAATCATGCACCTCATAAATATATTTGCCAATTGAATTCTGCACATATTTTGGCATTATATAAAGGAAATACATCTGTTTTTAACTATTGAGTTGTGTTCTTTGTTCTCGACTTCTAAAAGTAGATGCAAAACCTTCTGTCCTTTTTCTTTTACATCCTCATATATAATTTTATTTGCTTGTTTGCTTGTTTATTTGCTCATATTCCAGAAAAGATTCAGTATTAAATGTATTCCACCTAATTTAGAATACATTACAAAGATTAGATTTCAACACGTAGGGATGGGTAATTGAAGACTTTTTCTAAATATCTTAGTCTTTTGATTTTATCTTGGTCATGAAATAAGAAAGATTTTATCTGCCTCGAGTGCGCACAGGTTTCTCTGGTTATGACCATAATCTTCACGATTAGACAGAGAGCAGGGAGTGACATCACCATGGAGGGAGCTCACTCTGGAGAAGACTCATTATCTCTAAGGCCAGGTTCGCACGGCGTATAGCGTACAGGTATGCGCCACTATACGCCTGCTGTTAAAAGTATGCACTGTACAACGCGTACTTTCAACAGACATCCCATTCACTTTTACAATGGAAATACGTTGGAATATGTTGAAAAATCTTAGCATTCTATGTATTTGCGGGGGTACTTCGGCAATTACATGCCAAAGTACACCCCACAAATACGCTATCTGAACATACCCTAGCAAGATAAGCTTCTGTTTACAGATGATCAATTGTTTTCACTCCTCAGAGCACTTTCTGAGAGAGATCTGTCTAGTTGCACCAGGACTAATCATCTCTATCCACAAGGGTGGTAGGATCTAACACTGGACTCAGCAGTATAAAAATCAATTAACTTCCAGAGTATTTTTTAAAGATATTTTATATTTGCCTATTGCCCAGATGTAAAAAAATGCTTATACCACAAAAATATACAAATGGATACAGAAAGGTACAAAATACTAAAATTAGGCTAAAAATAAAAATGGAACAGGAATACGCATTTAACAAGGTGCATACCTCACTTGCTCAGGTCTTTCGGAGCATAGAAAGGCCCTGCTCTTTATACACCACTCCCAATGCTAAATGAACATATATTGTAATCTAAATCCATTTGTATACCCTACATCAACAAGCAAATGATTAGCCGCTAATATTTTTCTTACATTAATGTAGATCAGTAGATTTAACATATTCAAGCATTATGTCTGGGTTTACTACGGCCCCTAATGATCATTTCTATATATCTAAACTACTAGATATAACTTAAACTGATGGGTTGGAAGGTTATTTAGACAATAATTTCAGTTTTTTCATCTAGGCCATTTGGCTATAAACTGGTAAGGCAAAATATCCAGAACATCTCACTTTTTTTGGGATCTCCCCTTTGTTCTATTAATTGCAATGGTCTCTATTGGATCCAATGGAGACATAGGGCAACATGTTCAAAAAGTGGCGTATCTATGCCAGTTTTAGGCTCATTAAGTGTAAAGTTCGCCTGAAAGTCCGATACTTTCTAAAAATTGGCATCAGGTATACCTTGCATAGATTACTTTGTGCGCCTAAAAAGGCACATTGTATCAAAAAAGGGCGCATTGCATCAAAAAAGGGGGCATTGTATCAAAAAAGGGCGCATCATATCAAAAAAGGGTGCATTGCATCAAAAAAGGGCGCATTGCTCAACTCGCGGCAAATATCATATCGTTGGTAGTATATGGTATGCGTCTATCGAAGGCTCATTGCCTGAGGGGGGCGCATAACATATGTAAGGTGCCTCAATAGGTGCATTTAGCGACGGGGGCACACAGTGCACCATATTAAGGCCCATTACAAAGTGTCGGTCCCGGTGTATAATGTGCCTAGTTTTGGTGTACGACAGTTAATTTACAACAAGAATATGGCGTAAAAAGTGGGTTTGCAGCAAAATAGAACAAAAAACTGGCATTGGCGTGTTGGGACATGTCGCCCTTAATGCTTGAATGTGTTTAACCTACTGACCTACATTTGGGACTTAGTGCAATAATGTAAGAAAATATTAGCGGTTAAGTATTTGCTGGTTGATGTAGGGTATACAAATAGATTTATATTACATTATATGTTCATTTAACATCGGGAATGGTGTATACTGTGAGAGCATTAGGACCCAGGGAAGATATTCTTTCCCTTTACATTATTTGTTTTCTAAAATAATTTAGGATACAATGTTTTTAAGTCAATATAGTCTTTAAAAATAGAATATATATATTAAAGTGGTTATTTTGGAATATAATATTCTTAGAGGGGATAAGATGAAAGTTTTTATTCTGTATACGGAAGAACTGTATAAACAGCAGGGCCTTTCTACGCTCTGACAGACCTGTTCCATTTTGATTTTCAGCTTACTTTTTGTATTTTGTATCTTCTTGTATCCATATGTATATTTTTGTGGTATGAGCATTTGTTTACATCTGGACAATAGGCAAATATAAAATATCTTTAAAAAATACTCTGTGAGTTAATTGATTTTTATACTGCCGAGTCTAGTGTTAGCTTCTAACACCCTATAGGATAGAGGTGATTAGTCCTAGTGCGCCTAGACAGATTTTTTTCAGAATCTAAATAGCACATTTTCCTGCAAGTTTAATCTTGATCATTTAATCTTGATCGTCCTGCGATGATCAAAGAAAATGAAGTGGCTGCATGGGGCTGAAAGTGATTACCTGTGTTGCACCAGTGCTTTGTGCAACACTAAAAGGTGAAAGACTTATAAGATAAATTATTCTCTTTTTGCTAATCACAGTGAGTTAATACTATACAATAAAGTGGCTTTTCTTCCTTCCACCCATCTTTTCCTTTCTTTTCTTTTCTTCTGAGGGTCAGTGAATGCCTCAGGTAGTTGTTGTGGAGCTAAATATGCTAATCATTGCTATAGTACCGCCCACAGCCAAGCAAGACAGAGGATGAAAAGCTTCTTGTGCTTAAGTGAAACATCACTGGGAGAAAGCCTCTTTATATTTCATTCTTATAACTAAGAAGTATATAACACTTTTAGTCTAATATCCAATAGTCCATAAACTAAGATGCTTATCAACATGGTCACAGAGGCTAATATATGATAAATTAAAACTTATCTAGACTTGAGTGCCTATATACAGAAAACAGCTGAAGGTTCTAGTATAAATATCTAAAGACTAAATGCTAGGGCTTGTGAACAAAAACATATTGAAGCCCCTTGCAGGAATTGTACATTTCTTTCTGATGACTAGATTGGATACCATTCTGTGAGACAAAACTATTTCAGAGCAATTTATGTTCCTAACATTTGAAGACTAGATCTAATTTGTCTTTGGCACACTTGAAACTCATTAAATGTTGTGCAAAATCTGCATTAACTCCACCACCACTACCTACCATATGCAATTTAAAATGCTTTCTGTGCTTACAACACTGGTCCTTGGCACTTAGGATGGCACCATTATTCGCGTCTTTTTTCAGTGTATAATGCGCTTGAATACCTGAAAGTGGTGAATGTGTGCTCATAAATGGCTTGTAAGGTACGAGGCGCCTAGGGCAACATGTATGAATGGGGCTGCGCCAGAATTCTGGCCTCAAAAAGCTGTAGTAGACCAGTTCTATAGATGTATGAACAGGCGTACTCCAAATGTGATAAGTGCCTCAGTACTGCGCCAAAGACATTTTTTAGTGCGCCAAAGTTTTGGGGCATTCTGGAGGCGTGTCACACCACCGTTGTAGAAGTAGACACATTTATGATTCTTTGACTCCGAAACTTTGGTGCAGAACAGTTAGAACAGCCAGAGCAAGTTAAAGGTGGTCTGTCTGAGCCTGAGTTGTAGTATAGACTGCACCTTTATATATGAACTGTAGAAGAACATACATTCTATGAAAAAACTTTGAGATTCTTGGTCCGCATGTTTTTGGCCAAAAAATGCTCAAGCCACCCCTGCCTTACAACGGGATCTCAGTTGGGTGGTCCTACTCTATATTATCTCTCACCTGGGTCAACTTCAGACCTCTCACTGTGCCAAACGGCCTCCAAAATGCAGAGAGAAAAATAAAAAAAAGCACCAACCTCTCAAAGCATAGTGCATTGATATAACAGCCTGTGGAGGTGGGCGGTGCAGGAAACCGAAATGGAGGTATCTACTTCTTCTTATATAGTTTAAAAGCAAATCTGTGCCAAATACAACGTATAGTCCTGCACAGAAAAACATTTCTGAAAAAAACACCTCGAACCTGGATGCCACTGGCATGGCTGCGGCACATATACATATGCACACAGTCCAATACCAGCGGCACACCACTGCAAAAAGGGCAAAAAAACACATGGAAATCTCCAAAGGAGCATTTTATGCTATCTACAATATATGAAAAAACGTTGAGATTCTTGGTCCAATACCAGCGGCACACCCAACTGAGATCCCATTGTAAGCCAGGGGTGGCTTGAGCATTTTTTGGCCAAAAACATACGGACCAAGAATCTCAAAGTTTTTTCATATATTGTGGATAGCATAAAATGCTCCTTTGGAGATTTCCATGTGTTTTTTGCCCTTTTTGCATTGGTGTGCCGCTGGTATTGGACTGTGTGCATATGTATATGTGCCACAGCCATGCCAGTGGCACCCAGGTTCGCAGTGTTTTTTCAGAAATGTTTTTCTGTGCAGGACTATACGTTGTATTTGGCACATATTTGCTTTTAAACTATATAAGGAGAAGTAGATACCTCCATTTTGGTTTCCTGCACCGCCCACCTCCACACGCTGTTATGTCAATGCCCAATGCTTTGAGAGGTTGGTGCTTTTTTTATTTTTCTCTCTGCATTTTGGAGGTCTGTTTGGCACAGAGAGAGGTCTGAAGTTGACCCAGGTGAGAGATAATAAAGAGTAGGACCACCCAACTGAGATCCCGTTGTAAGCCGAGGGTGGCTTGAGCATTTTTTGGCCAAAAACATGCGGACCAAGAATCTCAAAGTTTTTTCATATATTGTAGATAGCATAAAATGCTCCTTTGGAGATTTCCATGTGTTTTTTTGAACATACATTCTGGCACAGTCTATACTACCTTAAAGCGATTTAGAACTGGTCTATCAGCGCCAGAATTCATACATGTCACCCCTAGCGTCTATGTTTGTTGCGCCACGGTATTTTGGTGCATTAGTAATATGCCAATCACGTGTATAAATGAATGCCATAATTCGATAATGGCTGCTAAAACAGTTAATTGAGAACAGGTTAATTATGTATTTTTGGGATATTATATAAGTTTATATTTATTTTATTTTATTTATTATTAAATTTATGTGATTTCATTTTATATAGTTTGATCATTATCACAAATTGCTTTTTATTACTTTAGTGGTATAAGGAATATTTTTTGCCCTAATGGCAAATCTATTTGCGTTACAACAACTCAGGCTCAGACAGACCACATTTAAATTGTTATGTGACTCGTTGAGCAGTGACTTATGTGAGCAGTTATGTGACTCATTTTGCCATCCCACATTCAGAAATGTCCAGAATGCCTCCAGAATGGCTACAGAATGATCCCCACATGTTTGGTGCACAGTTTGGTGCACAGTGAGACAGACATGCCCAAATCACACACCATACATAGGGAAAAAAAGTGGAGCTCTGACTTTTGCCGCATTTCTCGCCAGAACAATAAAAATGATCCTTTCATACATGTCACCCTTAGTAAGTGTATACTGCTCACACTGAGCATATGTAAGAGTAAATAAGGGTTCAAATGAGATTAGTTTGTTAAGAATTAATTCCATGGAGTAGATTTGAAAATGAATAGTTCACATAAGACAGGAATTCTGCAGAGGTTTCTATACAGTAATTTATGCAAGAAACATGTAAATTTACTGATTTCTAATTTGATTTTGTTTTCTTGATAAAGTACTGGGTAAAAGTGACATGGAGAAGGACTTGGGAATCCTGGTGGACAGTAAACTTAATTGTAGCAGCCAGTGTCAGGCAGCAGCAGCCAAAGCAAATAGGATCATGGGGTGCATTAAAAGGGGCATAGATGCACATGATGAGAACATTATTCTCCCATTATACAAGTCACTGGTTAGACCACACATGGAATATTGTGTACAGTTTTGGGCACCAGTGCACAGGAAAGACATTGTAGAGCTTGAACAGGTACAAAGGCGGGCAACAAAAATAATAAAAGGACTGGGTGGACTACAGTACCCAGAAAGATTAGCAAGATTAGGGTTATTTAGTTAGAAAAAAGAAGGCTTCGGGGGGACCTAATACATATGTTTAAATACATCAAAGGTCAATATAGAGATCTCTCCCAAGATTTATTCATACACAGGACTGTATCTAGAACAAGGGGGCATCCTCTACGTCTTGAGGAACGAAAGTTTCTACATAAACATAGAAAGGGATTCTTTACTGTAAGAGCAGTGAGACTATGGAATTCTCTGCCAGAGGGACTTGTCATGGTGAATTCAATAACCGAGTTAAAAAAGGGGTTTTTGGATGCATTTCTGGAGCGTAAAATATAAACAAGTTACAGTGACTAGGATTCAGGAGAGGGGTTATTGATCCAGGGATTTTTCTGATTGCCAGATTGGAGTCAGGAAGGAATTTTTTTCCCTAAAATGAGGACAATTGGCTTCTACCTCATTGGGGGTTTTTGCCTTCCTCTGGATCAACACCTTAGCACAACAGGCTGAACTAGATGGACGACTTGTCTTTTTTTAGCCTTACAAACTATGAAACTATGAAACTAACTATGAAACTTTGGTTTAAGCATAAATGCAATTATTCAGAAATCACCTTTATTATGACTGTAGTTAGCTGCTTGCAGTCTGATAACTAACAGTATGTTTGCTCGTGCACTAAAGTAACATTATTGACTGGGATTGGGATTTGTAAATGCATATAGTGTACATGTGACATTAAATTAGTTTTTGTCTTAACTAGACTGTGCTTCACTGTAACTATGTCATAGAAGAGTTTGTCTTTATTTCTAGACTATTTTATGGTCAGGAGGATGTCACAATAGTGTTTGTTTCAGTTTCTTGTCTGTAAATAACCTCTAGGGAAGAAAGCTAGTGCCACCTATTTGAAGTAGCGTCCCTTATAATTACATATGATCCATTAAAGGGGGTTATACATGTCATAATAAAATCTAACAGCCAAGTTCTGGGCACCATTAAAATGAAAAAAAAAACAAAAAACTATAATCACCTTTCTCCAGTTCCTGATTCCAGTGCTGCATCCTTCTGGTCGTCTGTTGCCATTCTGCTACATTTTTTTAACTTGTTTTTTATTAAATCACCAATTTCATTCATACAACATTTAGATAGCAAGTCAACATATTTCAACAAAATACATGTTTAAGTACAGGCTCAACAACAATCACATAGCTGACATTGTTGATACATTTTAGACTTTTACGCTTTCTAACCTAAATGAAGGCAGAAAGAAACAAACCATAAACAATATTCTAATATTAACTGCTGTTTAGGCAAACCATCAATGTCCTTTTTACAACATCTAGATGGCAAGGCAAAATATGTCAACCACATACATCTTCAAGTGCCGACTCAACAACAATTAAGTAGCTGACAGTGATTTTTAGCCTTCTAAACTAAATGAAAGCAGAAAAGAAACAAACAGTAAAATAATATTAACTACTGTTAGGCAATTGTATCTATTTTGACTCTCTGCTCAAGAAAAAGGGAGGAGAGGGGATAGTGTTGTGAGCCTGCTGTACCTCAGAGGTGTTTTGTTTGTCAAAGATGAAGAGTCATCAGCGGGCTAGACCTACCTCTCTGGTGGGATATTTCAACCTGTTAAGATGCTTTAGTTCTCCGTACCAGGCAGAAAGTATCATTGGGCCTCCTTTGCATTGTCATAGTAGGTTGTTTGCCCGTTTTCCATCACTAGTAGCTTTGCAGGGTAAAGTAACTGGAACAGCTTGTTCCGCTCACGAAGATGTCTGCAGAATGCATTGAATACCTTGCGTCGTTGGGAGACTTGTAGGGAGAAGTCCTGGAGCATCAGTTTATTTTCCCCCTGTACATGGAGCTCTCGCTGCTGTCGATATGCCCTCAAGAATCTTTCTTTTAATGACCAATTGTGGAACCTGGCTTTAACCGGCCATGGCCTGTCCCTTCTTTCTTGGGGGTCACCCATCCTGTGCATCTGCTTTACAATTAGGGGGTATCTTAGGGTATCCAGCGATAAAGCTGCAGCTACATCAGAATTTAGTTAAATGACAAGCATGTCTGCTGGGAGGGGTGCTGACAAATCTCAGCGTTCTTTGTTCTCTAAGTCATCTATTTTTTCTTTTAAGCTCTCCAGCATTGATTGATTGGTGGTAGAAAAGCTATCTAGCTAAGCGATTTCCTCTTCTATAGATACCGTTTTGGTTTCTAAGTCGCTGATCTTCTGTGAGTTGCTGGTGATTTGGGTCAAAGCCACATTTACTGTATGATATCCAGTCTCTTCTTTAGCATTGAGAGAATGAGCTTGGAAACCTATTGCGCTACTGAGAGGGCCTAACCTGAGAAGTTAATCGGGGAGGGCTGCTCCTTTTGTGGAGAAAGGGATGCGTGGGTGCTCGATCCGTCTGGCTGCAGTGAAGAGATCTGAGCCCCTGACTTAGAAGCTTTTGGTTGTTTCATGGCCAAGATTGAGCGGCTCTGAGTGGTGTCAGCTACTGCAGGTGACATCAGGTGTTGTGGAGAGTTACACTGGGAGCGGGTCAGTCGTTTAGCGTCAAACTTATTAACAAACTTGTCCATATCTCACAGGGACCCAAGGGTCCGAATTCAGAGCACCCTTCCAGGAATCTGGGAGCAAGGAGAGTCTGCTTATTATGATGCAATATGTTCAACTCCTCTCCCCAATCAGCCAAGTAGTTCAACAGCCTTTAAGACACTGTGAGCGACTTCACCTCTAGAACATTGCAGATCCTATAAGGGTAAATAGTGACGTAACATTAGGGAGCGCAGTGCGTCAAGGAGGTGGGGGGGTGCGCCTTTGACTTGAATGGCATCTACATTTTCTCCACAGACCAGGAACTCGCTGATATGTAGCTGTTTCTACTTGTGGAATATGCATTTCAAGCCTGCTGACCACTGTCCTTAGCGGGTGGTAATTCAATAGCAGACAGGATCAAGAATAGACAGCGGTCCCAACACTCGGGAGATCTTTGTTAAGTTCTCCTCCTACTCCTGATGGAACTTGATGGATACATGTATTTTTTCAATCATACTATGCAACTATGTAACTATACTCTATGGAGCCAAAGTATTCTAAGTTCAAGCAGAGTTGGGGTTCAAATTAGGGTAATTAATAATCCACAGGCCGTACTACGCAGCGCATGGCTCTTTATGATATAAGAAATCTGTTGCACCTACACCAGGTGCGTTGAATGCATTGCCCACAATATTTGCTTGTGATGCAGTATTTTACATTAGCAGTTGGATGCAAGTGGTCACTCAGCAGTAGGTGGTGCGTATAATAATAATAATAATAATAAAATAGTAATAAACTTTATTTATATCGCACCAACATATTTCGCAGCACTTTACAAATTCAAGGGTAAACGTACAGACATTACACATTGAAAGAACTTACAGATGAGACACAAGGTGTGAGGGCCCTGCTCGTGAGAGCTTACAATCTATTAGGGTGTATGGGTGAAACAAACGGTGAGAAGTGCCAAGTTTACAATGGTCCAGCCTTGTTTCATAAATAGGGGGTGGTTTACATGAAAAATGGATGAACCTGCCACCCTGACAGTACATCTATATACAGATAAGTGCCTGTGAGTGCCCTAGTGTAGGGAGTGACAAATGTGTGTGATAGCAGTTAGGGATCTTGGTAGGCCAGACTGAGAAGATGTTTTCTCAGGGCCCTCTTAAAACTGTGAGGGTTGTGAATGTGCCTGATCGCCCGCGGTAGCATGTTCCAGAGAACTGGTGCCGCACGTGTGAAATCTTGGAGACGGGCATGGGAGGTTCGGATGATTGATGAGTGTAACCTGATATCAGCAGCAGAGCGGAGAGAGCGGGTCGGGTGGTAGACAGAGACGAGGGAGGTGATGTAGGGGGGTGCAGCGCTGTGGAGAGCTTTATGGGTGAGAGTGCTGAGTTTATACTGTATCCTGTACTGAATGGGCAACCAGTGCAGTGACTGACACAGGGTAGAGGCATTAGTATAGCGGCTGGAGAGAAAGACAAGCCTGGCTGCTGCATTCAGGACAGATTGAAGAGGGGAGAGTTTGCAGAGGGGGAGACCGATTAGCAGGGAGTTGCAGTAGTCAAGACGAGAAAGAATAAGGGCCACAATTAGAGTTTGACTTGTTTCCACTGTGAGAAAAGGACGGATTCTGGAGATGTTCTTGAGGTGCAGGTGACAGGAGCGGGCAAGGGATTGGATATATGGGGTGAAGGTCAGATCAGAATCTAATATAACCCCCAGACAGTGGGCCTGCTGCCTAGGAGAATAGGAGAAATGGTGGTACCACATACTGAAACAGAAATAGCAGGGGGGGTTGGTTAGTAGATGGCGGAAAGTCAAGAAGTTTAGTTTTGGTGAGGTTTAGTTTCAGATGGAGAGAGGACATGATGTCAGAGACAGTGGACAGACAGTCACTGGTGTTTTGTAGGAGAGTAGGACTGATGTCACGGGAGGAGGTGTATAATTGGGTGTCATCAGCATAGAGATGGTATACTGTTTAACAGCCTGTAGATGGCGTCCAAGACCCAGTAGTTGTTGCAGAGTGTGCTGAGAAGGATGGTGAACCTCCAAAATTGCTCTCCACGTGGCCAAGCTCACTAAGCTACAGCATGTAGTTGTGCTCTGAGACATCTCCTGCAGCAGGCAATAATCTTGGAACCAGGAAGGTTAATGGTGCTGGTGTAATTTGCCTGTTTCTGCTTTGGAGAGTCCAGAAATAAGCTGAGTTGAAAAGTTCAGCAATTAATGATATGCTGCTATCTGCCCTGACTCCTGGCAAGGAGACCCTGCACAGCACTGAGGGTGATAAATCACTCTGAGACAATCTCTCTGAAATGTTCATACTCACAGTTTCCTTCCTGATATTGGGTTGTTGGAGACAGACCAGATCTGCTATGCTGAATGATTCCCTTTAGATTTGTCCTGTCTGCTAGAAGGTGAGAGTAATGGCCGCCACTACATGTGCAGATGCAGTGCTGTGTGCTTGAGTTCTCCAATGCACTCACCGGACTTCTGAGGAGAAACTGTGTTCAGCTCCAGGAGTAGAGGGTACGTTCTCCCAGCTGTGTAACCAAATATGCCAGGTTTTACACAGCTAAAGAGGTAGTTTAAAGCAAGTTTCACTGAGGGTTTGCTGGAGCTCAGCTAAAAAGCAGCCATGCTAGATGTCCCGCTACCTGACGATTCTGCTATTTTTTAACCCAAACCAATAACAAAATTAACAGTTACCACAAAAAAAAGATCTTGCTTGTGGGAGATGGAAATATGTGTCTGATACTATTGTAGGTCACAAGAAACTCTGTACAAGAATATCTCTGAAATTAAGTCCACTCCTGTAGGTAATGCTGGGATTCTTAATGTAAATACGGCAGCATAAGATCAATAATCAGGTAACTTCCAGGCCTATCTGCAAATGGAGAACCTCCAATTCCGTGACAAGTCCTATATATTTCACAGCAGACATCATAAGTGAATGCAATTTAGACATGTCTATTGAACTTTAAACATCCATCAGTATCAAAATATAATATACTTGCAGTAAGTAGTCATCCTGTGTGCTGCTCTCTCAGAGGACACTTTCCCAATGTCCATAGCAATTCCATGAGAAGTAGCAGCATGACAAGCGACTGATAGCACACCTATGTGCAACTTTTCAAAGGCAGTTAACGCCTTCTTCTCAAGCGTGATGTTTAAAGTACAATATACATAAATTGGATTCATTTATAATGTCTGTTGTGAAATATATGGGTAATGCTGGGATGTAAGGATGGGACCTACTTTCAGAGATATTCTTGTACACAGAAACCATTCAAGAGTTGTGCAGAAGAATATCTAAACATCATCGCTCCAATAAAATGGTGAGGACAAAGCTTTTGCCAGGCAAGTGAGAACTTCATCAAAATAAACCAGATATTTTACACTTCTGGGTATACATCAACTTAAACTTGGGCCGAAAGGTGGTGATCTTAATAAAAAGCTGTTACAAACCAAGGCACGTTGGATTTATAGATTGAAGACTTGTAGTCCCTTTGGTCTAAATGTAGGATTTTCTTTTATCTCCTTCATCTAAATGTATACTTCCCCAATAGTTCTAATAAATATACTATTGCGGGATTATTACGTATATAAAATATTGGGTTCTTTACCGCTTATTAGCTCCTACATAACATTACTCCACTCAAGCAAGCATCATTGAAAAATATGTATGCAAGGTTTAGCATAGGGATTTACTTTTGCTATCCCCAAATTTACTTCATTATTAAATATATGGACAATCTCTTTATCACATGTCCTATATCCCCATAGATGCTATTATCAATGCTTATATGTAATATGGGCTGATCCAGCCTGGTTGTTTAGCATGCACTTGAACTCTGTTTAAGGAGAAAAGTTACCTCTCAAGGGCTACATTAAAGGCCTGACAACTAGCTGGCCAGAATAGGGGCACTAATAAGGGCAAGCGCCCAAAAACAGTTTTCCACAAAAGGGAGACTCCTTTGTATGAAAGAGTTAGTGGATTGGCTTAAAATTTCCTCTCATGTTTTAAAGGAGTTATCTAGTTCATTTTATTTTTAAGTAATTAGGCTCACTACGAGCTGTCATTATAGACTTTATTGATTTTAGATATATTTTATATGTGTGCGTTTTCACATTTGTTTTTAGCACTATAAGTATGACGTAAGTGATAACGGTTGATTTGGAACATCAATCCTTACTACTACATACACTGTAGAAGCTCGGCCTCCTGACTAGCGCACATGCACAATAGATAATTATCTGCTGCACATGCGCACTAGTCAGTAGGCCATTGCTTCTCTAGTGTAGCTGCCCACTGCTACACTATACTACACTGTACTAATGATATATCTGACACAAAAGCAAAAAGACAAGTATGTCCTAAGTGAGTTTAGATTATCGGACCATGTTTTTGTACCAAGTTGGGATAACACTATTTTCAATGTATATTGGATTATTGTAAAATAATTGGTTATTGTAAGATTACAATAATTTTCTTTTCATTCATTTCAGTGGAATATTTTATACACACACAAGCAAGAATGACTTTTTTCTACTTGTTACTAAACGGCTCTGTGGTACATCTATTAAGTATGTATGTACCTTGTGTAAGAGGATTGATTTACTTCATTCGAATTCCTAACAGAAAATATCTGGGTTCTCCTGTGGAGAATGCATATTGCTCATGCTGTTATAAAGACATCTTAACTGGTATGTCTTGCTTTAAATGTTCAACTGCTTGCTATAAGTACTTTATATCAGCTGGAATGCCCTAAAGTGCCTAAAACAAATATTTTGAATGATACAGTTCTTGATAAATTAGATTTTTCTCAAAGGCATTTGAAAGGTTAAGTAAATGTGTAAACCTACAATATAAATTTCACAGGATATTGCAGAGACGAAAACAACTGTGGACAAGATAATGATGACTGTAATAAAGAGAAATTATACCAATATTATCCAAGAGACCTAGATGTTTTAGTATGCTTGTTTTTTAATCTGAGCCATCATTATAAAGGTGTTTAGACTATTTCTATTTTAGCCAGATCTTTACTAAATCGTTTAGCAGTTATTAAATCAGTTTACTGAAGATTATTACTGTAGATATGAAGCATGAGGATGGGTCCTTTGTGTTATAGGACTTTTTCTAAGGACTATTTTCTGCCACCACATCTTTGGAGAGTGTTGCTATCAAATAATACATCTCCCCTGCATCCTCTGTTATAGGGGATTGTGGTTTAATTCCCATGTCTGCTCTGTATGACCTCTGGCAAATTGCATGAAGAAGGGAATATCTTGAGTTCTTATCTCCCAGCTTTCCTATGGACTTGATATTGTTTTTTAGATTAGAACCTGAAAAAATATTTTCAACAAAACGGCAGGTCTAAATCATTTCAAAGATTTCTAAAACAGAGTACAGTGAAGACATGAGTGTTTTTTAGGCTACTTTGCTATTATTGAACAGCTAAATGAGAATAAGTAATTTCAAATATGCGTATAAGGGTAATAAGGATCCATGCAGTGCAGAATATTAATGGTAACTATGATACTAGCCAGAGGCTTTACAGTTTGTGCTTGCTAGCTTTCCAAAGTGGGGATAAGAGTATTACATTTTTGGGGAAAACTGGCTACACTACTGATATAAATTTTAGCACAAGTACACCTTACCATAGATTTGCTGTATAACAGTTCCATTCTTGCAGTGGATCCTTAGGGCAACATGTTTGAACGGGGTTGTGGCAGAAGTCTTGCGTCTTTTCAGCCTGACATCTAGCGCAGACCCGTTCGCTATAGTTTAAAATTGCCCGTATGCCAGTATCAGGAGCATTACAGAGCGCCCACGGCATTTTATAATGTGCCTGATTTGCAGGGGCGTGCAGGAGCCGGGGCGGACTTGAACTGTACGCAGCTATAAATCTATAGCTTCAGTACGGCAATTTCAGGCGCATTACTGCTGAAACAGGTAAACCACTTTCAAAGTGGTTTACCTGAGCCACAAATGACGTTTATGCCCTAGAATGTGCTTGATATATGATCCACAGTAGAGCGCGTTCATAAATCAGGCGCATTCTACACTAATATAATGCGCATAAAAAGTGGTGTCTGGGCGCTAGAAAACATACATGTCGCCCTAAGTGTCTCCTCTAAAATTGCACATGTTTTAAAAGCAAATCATAGGCTTGTGAATGTCCACCTTTTATCATGATTTAATTTTTATGCACAAACTTTGGTAATTCATTGCTTAATGTATTTGAACCCATTTCTGCAAAATTACATAATTGTATAACAAATCACCTTAAGAGCCTAGCTGGAACTCAACAGACTGTAACATCATGTAAATGGTGCAGGATATGCTGCAATATACCAACAAGATCCCACTATAATGGCTGAGAGCAGAGCTAGATGTCAATACATTTCTATGGCAGCCAAAGCCCCAATAATGTTGCCTAGATCTGCCGAGTTTAAGGATAAGTTAGACCAGGTACGGGGAGAAGTTGCCTCAGTCGTTAGAGACGAGTTCAGTATGTGGGTTGTCTCCGCCACTTAGATTCCTTGGCTGGAAGCGGCTTTGTGGGAACATCTTTTAACTGACAGCTGTCTCTGTAAATGCAAACATGCCGCACAGTATAATAATCTCTCTATCGTGGTGGTTTCTTCCTTCCCTTCAAGCATCAAGTAAAACCAAGAATATACCCCTACAAAGAGGCCTGTCGAAGAAATGTAAATTTAGGAGGCATGAATACTTTGAAGAGTGCAGTTTTTTAACCTCTGGAGATTTTTTGCAGTATATATAAGCCTCTTAGCCCCTAAGCAATAATGGACATGTGGGTACGTCCTATTGTCGCAAAAGGAGTATGAAGTCGGATCACTTGATCACTTGCTATTGTCACAAAGGGAGTATGGAGTCAGATCACTTGCTAAGCCCATTCCATATGAAGTGGGTGCCAGCAGTTCATTACAGCTAACACTAGTTGCTATCAGCAGCAATTGCTGCTGTTTAATCCTATAGAGACAGCGCCGATCACGGGGTGCCGAGTGGTTGCCATTTCACCCGAATGCCTAATGAAGGCTTCTATAGCTGCTCCTATTACTTCCTGTCTGTGGCCTACGGAAGAAAGTAATAGAAGTACCATCTTGGTACACCTTTAGGCATTATATGTATAATGCAGAATCGTTGACAAGCTTTGTGCCTCCTTCAGGTCAAGTACCCTAGGGGGACTACACATACAAGTAAAAAATAAAGGTTCAAATTGTAAAAGATAATGAAAAATATTAAAAGCTCAAAACACCACCTTTATGCCATATCACTGTTAATATTATTAATTTAATTTAAAGTATCATTAATTCCAGGGTGCTGTGTATTTAAGGTGGTTACATACATTAATTCAAACACGGTACAATGTCAACAATAAATGACTAACAACTGGTACAGATGGAGAGAGGACTCTGTCCTTACAGTCTACAAGAGAAGAGAAAAGAGACACACGGTGAGGGGCAGACATGTTTGTGGGCTGGTGTAGGGGCAGTGGGGTTACTGCAGTTTATAGGCTATCCTGTAGAGATGGGTTTTCAGGTTGCTTTTAAGGTTAGTGAAAGTGGTGGAGAATCTGATGTTTTGGGGTAATGAGTTCCAGTGTGTTAGGGGAGGTATCTGGAGAATAAGGCAGAGATGTATGGGGGACAGGTTATGGAGAGCCTTGTAGGTCATGGTTAGTAACTTGAATTTAATTCGCTGGGCAATGGGTAGCCAGTGAAGGGATTGTCAGAGGGGAGAGGCAGAGGAGTAGCGAGCAGAGAGGTGGATAAGAAGGGCAGCAGAGTTTCATAGTTTCATAGTTTGTAAGGCCGAAAAAATACAAGACGTCCATCTAGTTCAGCCTGTTGTGCTAAGGTGTTGATCCAGAGGAAGGCAAAAAAAAACCCAATGAGGTAGAAGCCAATTGTCCTCATTTTAGGGAAAAATTCCTTTCCGACTCCAATCTGGCAACCGGAAAAATCCCTGGATCAATGACCCCTCTCCTGAAACCTAGACACTATAACTTGTTATATTATTACGCTCTAGAAATGCATCCAAACCTTTTTTGAACTCTGTTATTGAATCCACCATGACAAGTTCCTCTGGCAGAGAATTCCACAGTCTCACTGCTCTAACAGTAAAGAATCCCTTTCTATGTTTATGTAGAAACTTTCGTTCCTCAAGACATAGAGGATGCCCCCTTGTTTTAGATACAGCCCTGGGTATAAATAAATCTTGGGAGAGATCTCTATTTTGATCCTTAATATTTAAACATATTTATTATGTCCCCCCGAAGACATATTTTCTCTAAACTAAATAACCCTAATCTTGCTAATCTTTCTGGGTATTGTAGTTCACCCAGTCCTTTTATTATTTTTGTTGTTCAAGCTCTACAATGTCTTTCCTGTGCACTGGTACCCAAAACTGTACACAATATTCCATGTGTGGTCTAACCAGTGACTTGTATAATGGGAGAATAAGGTTCTCATCAAGTGCATCTATACCCCTTTTAATACACCCCATGATCCTATTGAGTTGAGGATTTTTTAAAGGGGAGCTACTAGACGGGAGACCGCAGAGAAGAATGTTCCAGTAGTCTAGGTGGAAGATGGCAAGGGCATGGACTAGTAGTTTTGTAGTACCGAAGTTACGGAATGAGAGAAATTGTGGAACATTTTTCAGGTGGAGGCGGCAAGCAGAGGTAATAGCTTTTACTTGTGGTTTGAAGGATAGGGAGGAGTCAAAGGTTATTTCAACTCAGCGGAATTGCAGGACTGGTAAACATGTAGAGCCATTGATGGTGATAGATAGCTCAAAGTAATGGTTCTTGGAAGGTGGGTAAAAAGAATATGACAAGAAAAAAAATCCCCCAAATTTTCTTAAAATGTTTTATTTATAGTTTAAAACAAATACATAACATGTTGGCCAAAATTTATGCATGTAGGAACCTGTCCTACTGTGGTTCATACATTTTGCGCATCGTAGGTAGATCACATGATAAGGGCGCGTTCTCATGGCACAGGACAAGTATTTGTCCTGTTTTGTGGCCGTTCCCACGGCCTCGGAGGGGGGGCGGCTTTTACCCCACAATGAGCGGAGAAAAGCCCTCACATTGGCTTGCACAGATTCTGTCCGGAAACCGGACAGAAGATTGTGCAAGCACAATGTTTTGCGGCCGGACCGTGGGCGGCAAAACCGCCGGATGGAAAACCTGTGCAGTGGGGACTGCTGCACAGGTTTTCCATATAGCACCATTGTGCTAATTTTCGGCCGGTTTTTCAGGTGGTCTGAAAAAACCGCAAACCGGCTGAAAAACCGGCCGAAAACCCGTGCCGTGGGGACATGCCCTAATGTTGGAGCAAAGCCTAAATGTGTAGCATTGCAAGCGCAATGATTGTTGCGCTAGAAAAGACTGTACAGAATTTCTGACAGCTTGGGCCATACTAACTAATGTTAATTATTAAGATATATATATATATATATATATATATATTATATATATATATATTATATATAATATATATATATTTATATATATAGTAAAAAAAAGTCCACGGCACTCCAAAATGCATTCAAGCAATAAGTAGTTTATTCCTCCATTCTCAAAAGAGCGACGTTTCAGCTCCTCACAGAGCCTTGACAAAGTCTCTGTGAGGGAGCTGAAACGTCGCTCTTTTGAGCATGGAGGAATAAAACTACTTATTGCTTGAATGCATTTTGGAGTGCCGATGGACTGTTTTTACTCTGTATTTTGGAACTTCTTGTATCGGAAGCTTTTGCTGCTGGCACCCTCCTTCTAATTTTTCAAGTAGTTCTTTGGAGTGCTGCTATTTTTACATATATATATATATATAAAAACAATTAAATAATAAAATTAATAACAATTTAAATAATATAAAATTAGAAAACCAGTACAGTATCTTCCATAAATCACACTATTATGGTTTTATCAGTGATAAAAAAAACACATCACAGCAGGCTATAAGAAGAGAAGCCATTAGAATAGCATGTCAGTGAATAGAAACTATGGTAGTGATCTTGTGATCTAGTTAGACATGTATGGAACTAGGCGGATCGAAGTGCATTTCCGCATCTATTTTTCAGTGTCAAATCCACCTGAATGTAGGAAAGTGTTTTTTTTGCATTCATAAATGGTGTCTAAAGTTCATTTCACCCCGCCTATGTGTTTGGCGAATTATGGAATCTAGGAGCATTAGTAATAAAGGCTTATATATAGTAGAAAGGATTTATATAGACTGGAAATAAAAGAAAAGTCATTAGAATAGCATGTTAATGAATAGAAACTATGGTACTGATCTTACTTGGTGGACTACAGGTCCAATCAAGACCTGTGGTGTGCTTGCTCTTGCTGTATGTAGAATAAAGGATGAGAACAGCAAAAATAAATTTCAAATTTAATGTAGTAAACATAAAAAATGTAAAAATCTGAACAACATCATCAGTGGGTTATTTAATGTAAAATTAGTTTTAGATTCTACTAATTTTAAATGATAAAATTTTTATTACATAAAAATAAATAAAATTTATATAGTTTGATAAATATCATAAATTACTTTTTATTACTGCACTGGTGTAAGTTGAGAAATATTGGCCATTTTTTCCGTAACTGCAAATCTAGCTCCACTTCAACTCCACACTAAAATAGGTCTGCCTGTTCGAGCAGTAATGCGCCTAGTTTTGCCGCACCACATTCATATATATGTCTAATATTACGAGTGTGGTGCGCCAGAACGCCCCCTCATGTTAGGCACATTAAAAAGTGTTAAGTGTTATGAACAATGCACTTAACACACTCAATAGGCGCATTAAACGTCGTAGCTGGCTATTTTTGGTGTATTTTATACCAGAAAATGGTGAAAAACCAGATCATACATGTCTCCCCTAGTGATGTCCCAGAGAGACCTGTGGTATACTGACTATTGCCGTTTGTAGAATAAAGGCTGAGAGCAGCAAAATTTAATTTCAACACTGATCACTATCTGATTAAAATTTGTTTCATTTAATGCATTAAGAATAACAAATAAAAAAAATTGTAGGAAAAAAGTTACTAAAAAGTTTATAAAGCATACAAAATCCTGACCTACTGACCCAGTGACCTACATTTTGCTTAATGAAAATTAATGTACAATATATAATACAGTTGCAAAAAAAAGTATTTCGTAAGATTTTAATAAAAAAAACAAAAATATAAAATCAGAATAAAATTTTATTATTAACATCAACTCAAGTAATTGCACTAGTCTCCATAGGGAAGAGAAGTAAAATAATACAAATGTTACAATTCTTAACTACGATTGACAGTAATAGCTACTTATCTCTTGCAACATTCTAATCACAAATTCAGATTGACATGGGGAGGGCATTGTATCATAGTAGAAAGAGAAACGTTGAACAGTATGATTGACATTTAGGAGCTTCTGTTCTTCTCTCTAGAGATTAAAGCAGTTAATTGATTTGCTTTTTTGATTTAAAATGTATTATATGTAGTGAGAAAATTTTGTTCTGATTTTTTTTTGTTTTTTATGATCAAAATCTTACAAAATACTTTTTTTTTTAAACTTCAACATTGTGCGTTAATTTTCATTGATCAAAATGTAGTGGGTCAGCCTTTATTTTACATACGGCAATGGCCGTCACATAACAGGTCTCGCTGAGACGTGTGGTGCGCCGTGGAGGATCACTACCATCGTTTCTATTCACTGACATGCTATTATAATGGCTTTTATTTCTAGCCTGCTGTGATGAGTCTGTAATCACTGATAATACTTTTATAACTCGGTAAATACGTGATTGAAAACAGGATTTATGGAAGATGCTGTATTGGAATTACTAATTTTAGATAATGCAATTTTACATAGTTTGATAATTATCATTATTTAGTTTATATTATTTTAGTGGTATAAGCTAAGAAATAATTGATATTTTTGTCCTAATAGCAAATCTAGTTCATCTACGACAACTTTTGGCCTCAGCCAGATCACTTTTAACTTTGGCTCTACTGACAGTTTTGCGTCTACTTTTGGTGTTACAGATTCATAAATGTGTCTAATCCTATGAATCTGGTGCGACAAGCCCTGCATCTTTGGCGCATTCAAAAGTGTTGTGTCTGACATCGATTGCGCCAAAGTTTGGAGTATGATGGTTCATACATCTATAGAACAGGGCTATGACAGTTTTGTGCTGCAAGATACGCCAGAAAAATGGTGCAGCCCCGTTCATACATGTCACTCTTCATATTTTCATTCTTTTTGTTATAAGACTCAAAAACTGCATCAAAATGTAAAGTATGAACTCGACCTAATAAACATTCTAACTGTCTAGTAGTACATTATTTTGCAGACTCATTAAGTGGAAACTTTTTTCATTGTAATCATATAAAACTAAATTTAAAGATGATTTACTAATACTAAAGCAATTTAGAGATAATGGAGGAATTACTGAAATATTATGCAAAACAGAAATGTGTATAAGGAAGACCTGACAGCTTAGAGTCAATATAATTACATTTATATTACAAAACTGAATGCCTCAGTTTACACTGATTAATTATATTGTAATAAGGCTTTCAGTCCTGTTTCTGCAAAACAGAGATTATTTCTGTGTGCAGATTGGTTACATGCATTATTGCAGCAATGCTGCCACTAGGGGGAGCAAAGTGAATACAGATTTATGTATGGATCTATATAAATCCACATGCAGTAAATTTCCCTCTTGGCAGCTTTGTGCTGCCAAAATATGTATATTTAAAGACAAGCTGTCAGCAGATTCATGCTGCTCTATGGGTTCTATCGGCTCCTTGAGCAGCATGAAACACCAACAGGTTTCTTGTGGGTATACAGTGAAAGATCCAGATTGTATTAAGCTCTGTCCACAAGATGAGGATTTTTAGTCAGATTGCACACAGAGTCTGAATTTAAATCCTCATTCAATACTGAAAGAAAATGATTCCCATCGACCTCAATAGAAAATTTGCATTGTGGTTTACATGACACATGTATTTGTCGCGCATTTTTCTTTGGTCGTATTCCATGCAGAAAACATGTGGAAATTTGCCATTGAGGTCAATGGGAGGGCTAAAAACCTCATGCAATACATGTCCAAAGCATTCATATGTGTATTGCATGTGGTTTTTAACACATATCTGTGTCCAAATCCAAGAGGTATGAATAGGACTTTAAACCATGTGTAAAAACAAATCCAAAAAATTACACTTAATTCACATGCAATACGCGTGTACTTTAAGTAAAAAATGCAAGTTGAAAATGTGTTGGAGGCCACAGTTTTCAATGCCACAATCCACGTGGATTTTACTTGTCATGTGAACATACCCTTAGGCAATGTTCACACGGCTTATTGCCGACGTAATTGCGGGGACGGATTTCGCCCTGCAATTACGCTGACTGCCGTGCAGCGGGGGCGGGGGGCCGACAGCTCGCCGGCCCCATAGACAGTCATTATTCATGGGGCGTAAACGCCGTAAATAATGTGCATGTCACTTTCTCCCCCCTTGGCGTATTCACCAAGCGGGGAGAAGAGACGGAATATATAGTTCTCTGTGAGAACTGTGGATTACTGCAATGACAGCGATGGATTCCAGCCGTACTGCAGAGCAAATACGGCGCACAGTACGGCTGGAATCAGTCCCAGAATAAGCCGCGTGAACGGCCCTTTACAGTGCCAGCAAAGATATGAATGAATAGTAATTATGCGCTGTGGAAAATTTCAGCACAGTCTGGAATTGACCTACAGTACCTTGCTAGTAGAAGATACCACAATGTACCGCTCAAGAATGGAACTGAAAAACCGGCTTAAGAAACTTGCACAACTTAACGCGAATTTTTTTTTTAAAAACAAAATGCAAAAAGGAAAAAGATATCCCAAAAGGCTTCTCCCTGATAACCCAACTGGCACACCTACAACACCCCGAAATGCAAAACAACTATTTTTCGGACATTAGGGTGGGAACAATATGATAAAAATTTTCCCCTATAAAAAAAAAAGAAAAACACAGGAGGAAAAAAGGCCTAAAGACATCACTGAAATGACACGGGGGAATAAAGGGCCCAAAACCCAACTACTCCGGAAACTGCGGACATGTTATAAAACAACAAAAAAAAAAAAGCTCCAGAGATAGGCAGAAAGGCTTATCACTAAAAATCCCAGTACCAGCCCAGCCACAGACCTTGTGGTGAACCTTTCCTCCTTGAGCCAAACAAACATGAAATGGCTTCTCTCCAAAGGTCTCTCCTTTCCCCCCAGCACCCACTGCCATGTCAAACTCTGAATGATATGGAGGGTTTTCAAAAAATGAGTTTTGGGGGGAATACTTCTATGGAAAAGACCTTCCATACAGCAGGGACTCTGAACAGAACAGAAAAATAACGAAATCAACCAAAAAACTCCCCTGGCCCCCACGGCCTGGAACTAATGCAGCACTGGTTAATACATTACTGTTTCAGAAGCAAGGTAATCTAAAATCCTGGGAAACAAAAAAAAACCCAAGAAACCAACCTAACCCTGCGGGGAACAGAAGGCTATTGCTTCACTGAAAGAAAATCAGGATATAATTATAAAAACCTGCTGACAAAGGGGGCCAATAGTCATGATGAACATCTCTGACTTTTCCCAGGAAGCGAAAAACAACTGTCAAATCCCACCCCCTACTGCAAACTTGGAAATGCCCCAAAAGGGGCTTATATAAACAACTAAAGAATATGATAAAAAATTTTCCCAATTTTCAGGTGGAAGCAGGGGGAAATTGCTTATCCCAGAGGATCCCAACGGGTGCTTCTATATGCCCCCAAGATCCATAAAGATGGCAACCCTGGGAGGCCTTTATATCGGCCCAGGGGACACTGACAGAAATATCTCGGGTTTGGGGTAAAAAAAATCCCCAAAAAAACCCCTGGTCAAAGTCTCAAGCTACATCCGGGGACAAAACAGATTTTCTTAACAAATAAATCCCCTCGGTCCACCCCGAGGGCACCATTTTGGCCCACCATGGATGTAGCCCTTTGTATACAAAATTCCCCACAAGGATGGAGTTGCCATGTCAGGTGCCCCCTAGAAAAAAAAGCCTCAACGAAACCATCCACGCTAAACCAGTTCTACTCGCACAAACTATTTTACTTTTGGAGAAGCCTGTATCTACAGAAAAGGGGAACTTCATGGGGTCCAGAGTGTCCCCCAATATGCAAATTCTTTTGGGGGCACGGAAGGACATATTTAATCACATGCAACACCAAACCCATGATGTACCTCCTATATTGATGATATCATTGTCATCTGGATGCGGGCAGGAGGCCCTAATTCAATTCATAAGACTTCAATAACTTCACCCCCCCAAAACCCTTAAAACTTATATTCAGAGAGCAAAATCCACTTTTGGATATTTTCAATACACTCAAAGACCACCGGTACCAATCGTGTCCCAAAAACCCACAACAGAAGGCCTACCTCAGGAATGACATTTTTCCCCCAAGACACAAAACAGTCTATTATCTACACCAGGTTTATACGGTACAATCGTTTTGCTCCGACAAAGCAGCCCTGGACAAGCACCTTCTGGTCTGAGGACAAAATTTCTCAAATTTGGGATACAGACCAAAATTGACTGACAACCCAATCACAAAGGGGCCCGCCATCAACGAGACAGTCGCTAATACAAAGAGACCCAGAAGGAAGAACGAGTCCCCCTAGTTGTAACCAAACCCCAGTGAGATCCTACGAAAGTTTGCAAGGAATTTTAAACCCTGTGCTACATGGGGGACAACAGATTAAAAGACTTTTCCCCGTTCCCCCTCTCCTCTCCTTTTCGGCAACCACCAACCTGCGGCGCATTATTGCCCGGGGCCTAAAGGGCCCCAACTGAAAATGGACCTCCCCTTGCCTGCAGAACGGGTGCAAGCCCTGCAGACACATCCACACTCTGACAGTGTCCCTTTCCCACAGTCCCAGCGGGTGCACGAATTAGGGGGCATTTTCCTGAGGTCTAGCAATGTGGTGATCGATTATGGTATGCAATGTCCTACCCGGGCCTCTATGGGGGGAAACAGGGCAGAGATCAGCCGGTATGAATTACAAATTCCCCTTTAACAACAACAAACTAACTCAAATGGCCGCACATTTTTCTGGAAAAAATCATTCCATGGGATTTGAAGGAAAACGGTTTAATGGGTTTTTAAGATCAAGGGGAGAGGAAGGAATAAATATAAATTAATCAAAAATTTAAAACTCGAAAATGGGGTTTAAATATTCATGCCATTTTCATGTCAAGCTATGTGTGAACTTTTGAGGCAACAAACCCCCCTGTTGCATATAAAGATAAGAAAAATAATTATGATACTCCCGTCACGCCTCACAATTTTCCAGACTTTTTAATTCTTACGGGTTGTAAATAATGCTTACCTATTTTGCATTTTGTTTTTTTTAAGTTCAAAGATCCTTTAAAGATCCATGTTTGTGTGCATAAAAAGTCTGTGTTTTTTCAGTTTGTTAATAAAAATCAGTCTGAAGAAGAGAACTAGTCCTCTGAAAGCTCATTTCAAATATATATTTAGCCTCTAAAAGGTATCGCCTGATTTCTACACTATTCTACTACAGTACCTTGTGCATTTTAATTCTTCAGCATCTCAATTTATGTTGAAAAAATGTTGCAGACATTTTGTGGACTTTCCCCAATATTGTCAATAAGGAGGTGAAAATTCTCACTCAGTCTGCAATAAAACATATTGTTGTGGATTTGAAGCCCAGTATTTATTTTCCAGAACCCATAGTGTAAAATCCTAGGCAAAGCTGCACCAAAATCTGCACAAATTAGTATAAATTTGCTGCTGATGATTTCCTGGTTGAATTAGTGTAAACTACCTTTGATCTGAAACACTGCAGGTTTTCAGAGTAAACATGGCAATTTATGCTGGGAAAAGGAAGAGGTGTCTGCAAGGTGGCTCATCCCAGCTTCTCCCCTTCTGGCTCATCTTGATTGACAGGACTCCCCCTAAACAAAACAGGGAAGACCTGTGCCAGGATATTTTGAAAACACTTGTCGACACATCAGAAAAGAGGCGCCGCCACGCCAGTTTTAAGGCACATTAAATGAGTGTATAGTGCGCCTTAATGTGTAAACCTGACATATGTGGGCACATAAATCTGGAATGTGGTATACCTTGCATAGCACAGCATAACTTAAGCGCATTCAAATGTGCCCGTGTCGGTGAAAAAAGGGGAATTTTTTTTTAGGTTTCCGCCCCCCTCCCCCCCCACAGTTAAAATGTCCCTATATAAAAAAAAACAGATTTCCCATTTTTTGTGGGTGGAAAAATTAAAAAATTGCAAGGTATCAAATACTTATTTTTCCCCCCCCTTTTATAATAAGGCTGAACATTTTTTGGGGCAAAAAACACCAAAAAAAAAAAAAGGCGCAGCCGAAATCTGACAGTCGCCCTATGTTTTCTCAGAGTAAAGCATAGTTCATTGAAATCAAGGAGCTTGGAACTATTGTATGCTGCCCATAGTTAGGACAGCATGAATCTCCTGACAGGTTCCCTTTAGCAAATCAGAACCATAATTTTCATGTACTATAAAATGTCTTTAATGGAATGATAGTGATATTTCAGCATTATTTATTCAAATCCAAAAGTGACTTGTTTTCATAAAAGTGCATTAACCCGTTTATTTAAGGGGGGTTTTTCCCCGATGTAAGTTGACGTGGGATCCCCCAAAATGGAAATTTTAAACACTTTTCTAAATATATGTGATTAAAAAAAATTGCAGCCTGAGAGAGCTACAGGGCCTTTTCCTGCCCTTTGTTACTTAAAATTTATTAGATACAAGAAAGAGCTGCGGTTTGGGGTTGCGCAGAGAAAAACTTCTTTTGATGAAAAAGGGGTGAAGAAGCTTTCCGGCACCGGGGGAGTAATATGTTGTCTTTTTTTATACAGAATCCATAGTTGGTGTGATTATCTGAGTAGATCCCCGCTTTATTGATGCAAAGAAAATGAAAAACTTTCAAGCTGTGGGAGAAAAGGTGTTGTTTTTGATCAGAAAACCCCCTAGTTTTTAGTTTGTTATTTTAGTGAAAATTTCCCCGACCTTTATGCACGGCTCTGTGTTGGTGTGTCCTCTCTCTTAGCCAGCGGGCTTTTTTACATTTGCTTCTTAGCAGATAAGGCACGTCCTGGCAAAACCCCTTTAATTTACTTTGATTTATTTGATTCATTTTACTTTATATTCATAGTAAAAAATTTTCACTGTTTACAGCATGGCCACGCTAAATATTATGGGTGATATGTCTGTATTCGGCGCATAGATGACAATTATTTTGCCACTTAGTGGTAGAATGACCTAATTCATTTAACTGTTTATGCGGGCCATAGATTTGGCGTTTCTAGGGCCACCCCACGACAACTCAGGTTCAGGTAAACCACTTTTAACTTGTCTACCCGTTCCAGCGTAAGCCCCGTTTTTTGGCATCCTCCCATCATAAATGTGTACAATCACACGGTTGTAGTGTGACACGCCTCAAGAACGCCCTCCGATCTCAGGTACATTACTAAATGCCGCGGACGCCAAAGAATGTAGCTAATTTTGGAATGTGCCTGCTCATACATCTTGAGAACAGTTTTTGGCTAAAGGATGCCAGAAAATTTTTTGGACCCCGTACATCATGTGGCCCTATATGAATGGTATCATACTTAGCTCCAATGTTAGGTATCCTTAGGTAGAAACTTTGGGCAACATGTATGAAACTTGGCGCCGACACGCCAGTTCTAAATCAATATAGAGGAGTGTAAAATGCCACAGTATGTATGAAAGATTGCTGTGCACCAAACATTGGTGCACAAAGCGTGATGCGGCAAACTTTGTCTTATATATTTTATATAGTTTGATAATTATCATAAATTACTTTTTATTATTTTACAGGTGTAAGTTGAGAAATAATGGACAATTTTTGGCCCTAACAGCAAATCTAGCTCCACTTCTATTACTCTAGCTCTGGCAGACCACATTAAAATAGGTCTGCCTATTCAAGCAGTAATGCGCCTAGTTTTGCAGATTTGCATCCATATCTGTATCTAATATTACGAGTGTGGTGCGACACGCTGCGAGAACAACCCCACATGTTAGGCACATTAACAAGTGTTGCCTTGCTAACCATGCGGCAAACACATTAATTTGATGCATCATACATTGCAGCTTGCTAACTTTTGCCGCATTTTACACCAGAAAAGTGTGAAAAACCCTTTCATACATGTCTCTCCAGATCTCAATGCTTTCACTATTCATTTTTATTACATCAAAAACATATTTGAAAATACACATAGATTAAAAATGGATAAATGCCACACACAAACCAACAACAATCACTGAGGATGAACTAACCGAAAGCAATGACCATATATACTCGAGTATAAGCCGACCCGAGTATAAGCCGAGGCACCTACTTTTGCCACAAAAAACGGGAAAGCTTATTGACTCGAGTATAACTAGGGGGGAAAAAAGCGCGGCTCTGGGAAATATCAAAAAAAAAATGGATACCAATAAATTACATAGGCAGGTATTGTCCCCATAGGGAGATATAGGGGGTATGTCTTTATGTCCCCCGGGTAGGCGATTAGGCTGGTATACATTTAAGTCCCCCAAAGGCAGATATAGGCTGGATAGGCGTTTTAAAGCCCCATAGGCTACATAGGCGGTACGGCAGTTTAGTTCCCCCATATGCAATACAGGGAGGTATAGGCATTTAATGTCTCCCATAGGCAGATATAGGGGTGGTAAGGCAGTTTAATGTCCCCCCTAGGGATATATAGGCGGGGAAGGAGTTTGTGTCCCCATATGCGTATAGGGAGGGGAAGGCAGTTTAAAGTCCCCCAAGGTATATGGCAGGTACAGGGAGTTTGTGTCCCCTATATGAATTTAGGCAAGTTAGGGAGTTTAAAGTCTCCCCTAGGCAATATAGGCTGGTATACAGTTTAAAGTCTCCTCTAGGCGGGGATAGGCGTTTAATGTCCCCCCCTGGCAGGGTTTTAGGCAGCTATATGTCCCCATAGGCAGGTTAAAGGCAGGTAATTGCCCCTAGGAGGTTAAGGCAGGGGTAGGTCCCCCAAGGGAGGGGAAAGGGAGGTAAGGTCCTATAGGAAGGGTAAAGGCAGTTTTTTTGGGAGGCATAGTCCCCCCCATGACAGGCTTTAAAACAGGTATATGCCCCCTAGACAGGCTATAGCAGGTATAGGTCCTCCGTGCTCAGCCTCCCGGGGCTTCTCCGTTTTCGGCACGAGCACGGGTTTCTCAGGCCGTGCGCGCAGGTGATGACATGTACGTGCCCGTCCGGGAAATCTGGGCAGTCGCAGGTTTGTGGCCCGGCCCGGAGCCCCAATCGGAGCAGGGAGGCTCACTCTCTCTCCCCAAAATATTCCCCACCTGTTGGTCCAGAGGAGGGCGCATACAGGGGGGGAGATGCCAACAGTGCCCGGGCCATGGCCGGCCCGGATGCTGTCGGGGTGTACTCGGCTTCAGTTAATGGCCCCCTGAGGAGTCGCATATAGTGAAGGTCCCTTTTAGCACTGGCCCAACTCAGCGCCCCCAGCGCGCGGGGATCGGTATAAGCCCCCGGGGCAATTTTTTTGCACATTTTTTGTGCTGAAAAACTCGGGTTATACTCAGTATTAGGTACTACTCTATTTCCCAGTACAAATGTTTAGTTTTATGGAACACAATGCATATAACTCACTATTTTGCGTAAAAAAACGATGCGTCGGGAAATGGTAAAATTTTCCGGGTTAATTGTTTGGGATTTGCCTTTAGTTTCTGATGTTATCATGAACGTTTTTTCCAGAAAAATTAAAACCCCCCCTAAATTCTGATAATCTATAGGGAATAAACCAAATAATTAAATTGTCCGCCAAAAAAGGAAATTTTTTATATTCTTAACTCTATTTACCCCAACCCTTTTGGCAAACCTTAGATAAAAAATTTATATTGTTCAAAAATTTTTGACTCCTTATTTGATTTTCTTACATTTAAAATTTTAAAATATATTTTCCAAAAATTTCTTTTTCCCTTTTAGAAAATTTTCTCGATGGGGATAAACAGTTTTTTCCCTTGAAAAGCTTGAAAAAAATTTAAAAATAAAATTTTTTTCTGTAATATCATGGGGTTTTATCTGTCAAATTTTTTTTTTGCTACATTTTATATATTTCATTTTTTATATTTAACCACTTTGGAGACATAAGTTTTTAATCTACCAATTGCGTTTCTTTTTCCCAAACACCATCCCCCAGTGTTTCCCAAGAGCACAACTTGGGACACAGCTAAAATATATGTACAATATCTGCCATCACCTCTCCTAAACCTATGCACACAGTGAATGCCTTTTACTTACCATTTTTATTCTATTAGGTGTAAAATAAAAGCACTTTACTGGAAAAAAATTTATATTTTACAATTATCAAGCGAAAAGTTCCTAACCTATTTTATCCTGCTCAAACTCACTTCCTCTCTTGTGTTTTGTTTTAACATTTATCTATAAAGTCTAGAGGTTAAACCTTTTATATCCTGAATACTCAAAAGATCAACCAATTTACGTGTGTTGTTTGAAAATAATCTTTCCACAGAGTGTTTGAACTTCAAATATCTATAATTTCTAAAGTGAGGAAACCAAACTTTTTCATTCAGTACAATTTTTTTTTTTAAATTCTCTTTTTCTAAGAAATTGTCCTTCCCATTTAACCAAACCTTTTTAACCCCTTACCGCCGCAGCCAGTTTTGGTCTTCCTGACAGAGCCCCATTTTTAAAATCGGACATATGACACTTTAGGAGACATGAATGATAGGGGTTTCTCACCTGGCGTAAAATGCGCCAAAGTGAGCAGTCTACGATGTCTAATGCGCCAAAAGAATGAGTTAGGTGCATTGTTTGTAAGAGGGGGCAATCTGCGGGCGTGTCTCACCACACTCGTATTATTAGACACGTATGAATTTGGGTCGGCAAAACTAGGCGCATTAATGCTCGAACAGGCAGACCTATTTCAATGTGATCTGTCAGAGCCTAAGGAGTCGAAGTGGAGCTATTTGCTATTAGGGGAAAAATGTCCAATATTTCTCAACTTACAGCAGTACAATAATAAAAAGTAATTTATGATAATTATCAAACTATATAAAATTAAATTATTTAAATTTAATAAAAAATTTTATCATATAAAATTAATATAATATATATAATATCCCAAAAATATAAAAAATATCTTCTATAAAATGTATTTAAATTTAATAGAACCTAAAACTAATTTTACATTAAATAACCCACTGATGATATTGAGATTTTTACATCTTTAATTTTACTACATTACATTTGAAGTTTATTTTTGCTGTTCTCTCACCCTTTATTCTACATACAGCAAGAGCCAGCACACCACAGTTCTTGCTGGGCCATGTGGTCCACCAAGCAAGATCACTGCCATAGTTTCTATGCACTGGCATGCTATTCTAATGATTTTTCTTTTATTTCCAGCCTATTTATAGACTTTATACAGGTTTGGCGCATTACTTATGCGCCTAAGTTCCGTAATGCGCAAAACACACAGGCGAGCTTTAGACACCATTTATGAGTGCACAAAAAACACTTTCATACATTTAGGCTCATTTGACACTGAAAAATAGATGTGAAAATGAACTTCGATACACCTAGTTCCATACATGTCTCACTTTATGTGAGAATAACTTTTTGACACTTTTACCCATCCATGTGATTCAGAGAATGTTTTCTCATGACACTTTGTGCTTTAAGTTAGGAAGAAATTTTGGTCCATATACAATCCTTGTTTATTTAGGAAAAATATGAAAATATCGTGAAAATTTGGAAAAATTCGCCATTTTCAAACTTCAAAAATTTCTGTGTGTAACACAGATAGTTATTCCACTCAAAATAGTTTATAATTAGCATCTACCATATATCTACTGTAGTTTTGGCATAATATTTTAAAACATATATATATTTTTATAATATATATATTATATATATATATATATATATATATATACACTCACCGGCCACTTTATTAGGTACACCTGTCCAACTGCTCGTTAACACTTAATTTCTAATCAGCCAATCACATGGCGGCAACTCAGTGCATTTAGGCATGTAGACATGGTCAAGACAATCTCCTGCAGTTCAAACCGAGCATCAGTATGGGGAAGAAAGGTGATTTGAGTGCCTTTGAACGTGGCATGGTTGTTGGTGCCAGAAGGGCTGGTCTGAGTATTTCAGAAACTGCTGATCTCCTGGGATTTTCACGCACAACCATCTCTAGGGTTTACAGAGAATGGTCCGAAAAATAAAAAACATCCAGTGAGCGGCAGTCCTGTGGGCGGAAATGCCTTGTTCATGCCAGAGGTCAAAGGAGAATGGGCAGACTGGTTCGAGCTGATAGAAAGGCAACAGTGACTCAAATTGCCACCCGTTACAACCAAGGTAGGCAGAAGAGCATCTCTGAATGCACAGTACGGCGAACTTTGAGGCAGATGGGCTACAGCAGCAGAAGACCACACCGGGTGCCACTCCTTTCAGCTAAGAACAGGAAACTGAGGCTCCAATTTGCCCAAGCTCATCGAAATTGGACAGTAGAAGATTGGAAAAACGTTGCCTGGTCTGATGAGTCTCGATTTCTGCTGCGACATTCGGATGGTAGGGTCAGAATTTGGCGTCAACAACATGAAAGCATGGATCCATCCTGCCTTTTATCAACGGTTCAGGCTGGTGGTGGTGGTGTCATGGTGTGGGGAATATTTTCTTGGCACTCTTTGGGCCCATTGGTACCAATTGAGCATCGTTGCAACGCCACAACCTACCTGAGTATTGTTGCTGACCATGTCCATCCCTTTATGACTACAATGTACCCAACATCTGATGGCTACGTTCAGCAGGATAATGCGCCCGGGCATAAAGCTGAAATCATCTCAGACTGGTTTCTTGACCATGACAATGAGTTCTCTGTACTCAAATGGCCTCCACAGTCACCAGATCTCAATCCAATAGAGCATCTTTGGGATGTGGTGGATTGGGAGATTCGCATCATGTATGTGCTGCCGACAAATCTGCGGCAACTGTGTTATGCCATAATTTCAATATGGACCAAAATCTCTGAGGAATGCTTCCAGCGCCTTGTTGAATCTATGCCACGAAGAATTGAGGCAGTTCTGAAGGCAAAAGGGGGTCCAACTCGTTACTAGCATGGTGTACCTAATAAAGTGGCCGGTGAGTGTATATATATATATTTTAGTAATTTTTCACATTTTCAAGAAAATTTGCAAAATAGATTTTTTTAGGGACCAGTCCACTGCTGACGGGGTTTTGAGGGACCTATATTTTAAGTAGCTACCACCATAAATAACTCCATCTAAGAAACTGCACCCTTTCAAGTATTTAACCCTTTAACGACCCTGGGTGTATGAGTACATCCCAGGACCGCTAAGGGGCTTTGCAGGGGGATCGCTCCGCGACCTCCCCGCACAGCCGGCGGGTGTTAGCGGCTAATCGCCGCTAACATCCGGCAGTAACAGCGCTGGCGGGTGGCTCCGCCCGCTGGCGCTGTTTAACCCATCAGACACCACGGCAAAGATGGCCGCAGCGTCTGAATGAACGCCGATCGGTGCCGCACACCGATCATTATGGTCATCGGCACCTGCACCGATCCGACGACTAGACACGGTGGTGGGGAGCCCTGTGAAGGCTCCCGTCACTTACACTGGCCGGTTTGCTCCACTTCCGTCCGCAGACAGGAAGTGGGGAAACCGCCATCTTTGTACACCCTAATGCATTGCCTATACAATGTATTAGGTTGTATTAACAATCGCGCCAACCTAGTGGTCAAGCACCATAGGGGGTATAAATGTTACAGTAAAAAAAAAAAAAGTTTTAAAGTACAAAAAAAAGGATTAAAAGTTCAAAACACCCCCCTTTACCCATTTTACAAATAAAATCATTAAAATAATAAAAAAGTTACACATATTTAGTATCGCCGTGTCTGAAAAAGTCCGATCTATAAAAATGTAACATCATTTATCCCGTACGCCGAACACCGTAGAAGAAAAAAAATTCCAAACGCCAAAATTGCGTTTTTTGGTCATTTTACGTCACTCAAAAAATGGAATAAAAATGATCAAAAAAGTCGCATTCATTCCAAACTGCTAGCGATAAAAAGTACACTCAGCCCGCAAAAAATGCCCCCTCACTGACGTCCGTAGGTGTTATTACAAAAAAAGTTATTGGTCACACAAAATGGCGCCGTGGCGCAAATTTCAAAAATAGAAAATGTTTGGAATTTTTTTACGGTACCAAACCATAATGGAAATCCTACATGTTTGGTATTCCCGGATGCGTAACAACCTGTAGAATACAGATAACACATTATATTTACCGAAGATTGAACGTGTAAAAGCAAAACCCCCGCAAACATGGCGAAAATACATTTTTTTCACAATTTGTCCCACTTGGAATTTTTTTGCGGTTTCCCAGTATATTCTATAGTATAGTGAATAACACCATTAGAAATTACATCTTGTCCCGCAAAATAAAAGCCCTCATGTGTCTATGTAGGTGAAAAAATAAAAAAGTTATGGATTTGAGAATGCAAGGAGGGAAAAACGAACGTGTCACCCAAAAAAAACGCCGGGTTCTTAAATGGGTTGTCTCACTATGAAGATCATAGTTGAAAATGTGGGGACCAAAAATCTAAGGATGTACATCCTTGGTTACTATTGGCAAAGTGCTAAGGTTTTAGAGAACGGGCTGGTTTACATGTGCTTAGCAACGGTGTTTGTTTACTGGTCAGGGAAACATTCTGTCCTGCCCAGGTTTTGCACATGCAAAGGAAAGGCAGTGAAGAGGAGGGGCAGGGATGTGTGTATTGGCAGGCACGGAAGAGAAGCAGTGAGAGGACATGCAGGGGGGTTGTGTGTATTGTATCCTCTTCACTGCTTCTCTTCCTTGCCTGCCAATACACACATCCCTGCCCTTCCTCTTCACTGCCTTTCCTTTGCATGTGCACGACCTGAAAAAATCCTGGAAAAAATGTACGCCAAGTTTTGTTACACAATTTATTCCAATTTCAGCAATACTCTATACAGTATATGGGTGTAAACTGCTGTTTGGGCTCATGAAAGGGCGTACGAGGGAGGGCATGTTATTTGGCTTTTGGAACGCAGATTTTGGTGGGTGCTATGTCACATTTGCAAATCCCCCAAAGTACCAGAGCAGGTGAAACCTTCCAGAAGTTGCCCCATTTTAGATTCAGCACCCCTCTTGGATCTCATATAGGGCTGTATTGTGCATTTTTGCCATACAGGTGTTCCATAGTTATTTTAGTATTGGGCAATAAAAATGGGGGGGAAAAACAAAGTTCCACCATTATTTTTTGGGCTTCATATTTACAGGGTTTGCCACACGGTATAATTGATATAATAACTTTACCATTCGGGTCGGTACATTGATATAAATTTTATATATTTTTTATGTTTTATTACTTTCACACAGTATGATGCGTTTATCAAAAATTGTGTTTTTCACAGTCTGAGAGCCATAAATTTTTAACCCCTTAAGGATCCGGCGTTTTTTTTTTGGTGACACGTTCGTTTTTCCCTCCTCGCCTTCTGAAAGCCATCACTTTTTTATTTTTCCACCTACATAAACACATGAGGGCTTTTATTTTGCGGGACAAGATGTACTTTCTAATGGTTTTATTCACTATACTACAGAATATACTGGGAAACCGCAAAAAAATTCCAAGTGGGACAAATTGTGAAAAAAAAAACGTTTTTTCGCCATGTTTCTGGGTGTTTTGCTTTTACGGAATTCAATCTTTGGTAAATGTAATGTGTTATCTGTATTCTACAGGTTGTTACGCATCCGGCAATACCAAACATGTAGGGTTTCCTTTATGTTTTGGTACCGCAAAAAAATTCCAAACATTTTCTATTTTTGAAATTTGCGCCACGGCGCCATTTTGTGCGGCCAATAACTTTTTGGCACTAATACCTACGGACGTCAGTGAGGGGGCATTTTTTGTGAGCTGAAGTGTACTTTTTATCGCTAGCAGTTTGGAATGCATGCTACTTTTTTGATCATCATTATTCCATTTTTTGAGTGACGGAAAATTACCAAAAAATACAATTTTGGCGTTTGGAATTTTTTTTCTTCTACGGTGTTCAGCGTACGGGATAAATGATGTCATATTTTTATAGATCGGACTTTTTCGGACGCAGCAATACCAAATATGTGCAGCTTTTTTATTACTTTAATGATTTTATTTGTAAAATAAAGGGGGGTGATTTGAACTTTTAACACTTTTGTTTTTGTACTTTAAAACTTTACTTATTTTTTTCTTTTACTTTAACATTTAGTCCCCCTATGGTGCTTGACCACTAGGGGGCGCGATTGTTAATACAGCCTAATGCATTGCATAGGCAATGCATTAGGGTGTACAAAGATGGTGGTTTCCCCACTTCCTGTCTACGGTCGGAAGTGGAGCAAACCGGGAAATGTAAGTGATGGGAGCCTTCACAGGGCTCCCCACCACCGTGGGGTTAAACAGCGCCAGCGGGCGGAGCCACCCGCCGGCGCTGTTACTGCCGGGTGTTAGCACCGATCAGCCGCTAACACCCGCCGGCTGTGCGGGGGGGTTGCGATGCGATCCCCCTGCAAAGCCCCTTAGCGGCCCTGGGACGTACTCATACGTCCAGGGTCGTTCAGGGGTTAATTTTTCTGGTCAGAAAGGGGTTCCAGAAATTTGACATGTGGGCACATCACAAGCGGAGCTCTCAAGGCTGTGGGTGATTAACCCCTTAGCTGTGGCAACAAGTGATGAGCGATTACGTTTACTATCGTCATCGGGTCGATAGTCGATATCGTCAATTATCATGCCGATATCCGATAGTCGATAATAGATTATCGCCGATGACCATTAAAGTCTATGGGAGAGGAATAACACCTTCATTCTTACACCCAAACAGGGCTGGAGAAGCTGGAATTAACATCCACAACAGTAGAATGGATACGTGCTACAACTTAGGCAACAAGAGATACTGAAAAAAACTCAGACTATTCACTATCCCTGTCCTGTACCACAGCATAACCCTTAAACCTGCATGATCCACAAATTAAAAAGTACCAGAAGGCAGTATTATTTGAACCATCATTTTACATGAACTGGACATTGACTATCCCTGTCCTGGAACGCAGCATGACCCTTAAACCTGTCTGACCCACAGATTAAAAATTGCTGGAAAAAGGAGTCTTTTAACCACCATTTTAGTTTCACTAGACATTGACTATATCTGTCCTGGACCGCAGTATGACCATTAAACCTGTCTGACCCACAGATTAAAAAGTGCAGGAAAAAGGAGTTTTTCAACCACCATTTTAGTTTCACTGGACATAGACTATCCCTGTCCTGCGCCACAGCATGAGCCCCAAACCTGCATGACCCCGAGATTTAAAAAGTGCTGGAAAAAGGAGTCTTTCAACCACTATTTCAGTTAAACTGGACATTGACTATCCATGTCCTGGACTGCAGCATGACCCAAAAACCCGCAGAGGTACCCTTATGGACCATCAGCAGAAAATTTCTCAATAAGAAATAAACTATTTTAAAAACAACTCGTTTTCCATTACTGCTGCTGCTAGAGCTACTTGCCATTCTACTGGTGACATTGTTCCACTGTGACATTAGAATGTGAAGCAAACGAAACAGATGTCCCTAGTAGGTCAATGAGGCCTGTCTGAAAATCCTGCATTCAGGAAATTACTGATCAGTGCAGGTGAGGCTGTAAACATGGATCACGCAGGTTCAGCTGGCAGGGCCCGAGTAAAAGTGGGTGCAGTGAGAGCCAGAGCTGGTGTTCGTCATTTATTAGAACGCAGGTTCAGATAGCAGTGCCTGAGTTACAGTGGGTGTGGTGAGAGCAAGGGCTGGCGTCTGTTATCTATTAACACGCAGGTTCAGCTAGCAGGGCCCGAGTTAAAGTGGGTGCAGTGAGAGCCAGGGCTGGTGTTCGTCATTTATTAGCACGCAGGTTCAGATAGCAGTGCCTGAGTTACAGTGGGTGCGGTGAGAGCCCAGGCAGGCGTCCGTCATCCATTAACACGGCAAAAAATGCCCTTATGATGCAGCATCGTGCTGAAGCAGAGTGTGAAAGCGGAAGTGTGAGCTCAGACCTCCAGCCTTCCTCAGTGCACAGTCAAGACCTGGGTAGCGCTTGAGAAATTTCTGCCTCTACGAGAGCGCTTGCCCCTCCGTATGAGTGCGGAACAATTGAGCTTCACTTGGAGATGCTGGTGGTTGACGCTCCTGTTTCACCCAGGTGCCCTTTTTTTGGCATCCGACTTTCCACAGATAATGTGGATCGTTTGACTTTCATTAAGATGAATCAGGCATGGATCTCTGATGATGTTGTGGCCCCAATTGCCGAGGTCACCGATTAGTTGCCGGTCTACTTCACATTCCTCTTCAAACAGAAATGGTCCTTTTGAAAAATGTTTTTTAAAATCATCATTTCTTACAATTTTTATTCTCTTTTCCCAACAGTTCATTTTGCTGGTTTTGCTGGGAGGAGACTGTAAAAGACAGCAAGGTTTCATGACAACACCGTATTCCATTTACTCACTTTTATCTTTAGATGTTTTCGCATTGTCAATGGTTTTGAGGTCATGTTGCTGTGAGATACAGCTATAATTATGGTCCTTTGGAACAGAAATGTGGCTTTTTTAAGTGGCATTTCTCCCTCACAATTTTGAAAAAAGTGGCTGAGAAGTCATATTTTATAATTTTTTGGGGTCATGTAGCTGTGAGATACAGCAATAATCATGGTCCTTTGGAACAGAAATGTGGCTTTTAAGTGGCATTTCTCCATCACAATTTTTAATAGTGGCTGAGAACTCATATTTATAATTTTTTGGGGTCATGTTGCTGTGAGATACAGCAATAATCATGGTCCTTTGGAACAGAAGTGTGGCTTCTACGTTGCATTTCTCCCTCACAATTTCTAACAGTGGCTGAGAAGTCATTTTTATAATTTTTTGGGTCATGCTGCTTTGAAATGCAGCAATACTACAGATCCTATAATAAAAAAATTTTGTTTCTAACAGCCATTTGTTATTCACAATTGACCAAAGTGGCTCACGGGTCATGCTTTGAATTTTTGGGGGCATTTTGCTGTGACATGCAGCTATACTACAGATCCTATTATAAAAAAATGTTGTTTCTAACAGACATTTGTTCTTCACAATTGTCAAGCGTGGCTCAAGGGTGATGGTGCTGTCAGAAACAGGAATAGGTAGGACACTGTTAATGGACACATATTGCAAAATGACTTGTTTTTGCAAGATCTTTAACATAGCTATCAATCCCTGTATTGAGACAACCCATTTAAAACAATTAAAAAAAGAGAAACAAAGACATGGTGGGATTCCATCCTATTTTAAAAATGTGTTTTCTAGAATTAAACTACTAAAAAAATTGCATGTACAAAATACTGGTAAAAAAATTCCTCTGAATTGTACAATGGAGGTACAGGAAAACTTGACCAGATGTAGGTTATTCAGAGGACATGGAGTATGGAGCACGGACAGAGAACAAAGTACAGAGACAATTTCCTCCAGCACGTTGAGTAAAATGAGAAAAAGAATGCCAAGAAAAAGGGCACCTGGGTGGAACAGGAGCGTTAACCACCAGTATTTCCAAGTGAAGCTCAATTGGTCCGCACTCATACGGAGGGGCAAGCGCTACCCAGTACAGGGACAGTATATGTCCAGTGAAACTAAAATGGTGGTTCAGAGACTCCTTTTTCCGGCACTTTTTAATCTGGGGGTCATGCAGGTTTCGGGCTCATGCTGTGTCACAGGACAGGTATAGTCAATGTCCAGTGAAACTAAAATGGTGGTTGAAAGACTCCTTTTTCCGCCACTTTTTAATCTGGGGTCTTGCAGGTTTGGGGCTCATGCTGTGGCCCAGGACATGTATAGTCAATGTCCAGTGAAACTAAAATGGTGGTTGAAAGACTCCTTTTTCCGGCACTTTTTAATCTGGGGTCATGCAGGTTTGGGGCTCATGCTGTGGCCCAGGACAGGTATAGTCAATGTCCAGTGAAACTAAAATGGTGGTTGAAAGACTCCTTTTTCCGGCACTTTTTAAATCTTGGGGTCATGCAGGTTTGGGGCTCATGCTGCGTTCCAGGACAGGGATATTCAATGTCCAGTTCAAGTAAAATGATGGTTCAAATCATACTGCCTTCTGGCACTTTTTAATTTGTGGCTGGGTCATGCAGGTTTAAGGGTCATGCTGTGGTGCAAGACAGGGATAGTGAATGGTCTGTGATTTTTTTTCTGTGGCTTTTATAACCTAAGTGTGTTGCCTAAGATGTAGCACGTATCCATTTGACTGTTGTGGATGTTAATTCCAGCTTCTCCAGCCCTGTTTGGGTGTAAGAATGAAGGTGTTGTTGCTCTCCTATAGACTTTAATGGTCATCGATCATAATCTATCATCGACCATCGAATATCTTGTCGATGATGGTCGGCTATCGACCATCGACCGATGTCGATGGCCAACGTAATCGCTCAACACTACTGGACACTGAACCACTGCCTAATGAAGATGGATAAAATTGTGGAACTGTCGGGCCTTGTGGATTCGACGGAGAGAAAGGCTCCATGTCTGTATCTGTGTCCGTCTCCTCCTCCGTCGTTGGTTGGACCTGATGTTTCAGAGTGTCCAACGATCGTTCCAGAACTAAGATCACCACAATGCTCATGCTGACACGGGCATTGTATGCACTGACCATTTTGGTGGCTTCTTCAAAACTGGCAAGGATGGTGCAGAGCTCTTTCACCTGCCTCCACTCCACCTGCACTAATGCTTGTCAGGAGCTTTAGAAATTTCTGGACTACAAGGTTCATGATGTGTGCCAGGAAAGGGATGTACTCCAGTTTACCGATCTTAAGGGCGGCCAGCAGATTTTGACCGTTATCGTACACCACCTTGCCTGGCACAAGGTTCTTGTCACCCAGCCAGCGCTCGGTCTTGTTGTGGAGAGCCGTCCACAGCTCCTGACCTGTGTGTTGATGATCTCCAAGACAGATTAATTTCAACAAGGCCTGGTGTCTCTGGGCATGTGATGCCACCAGAGGACCTTGGGTGAAAGAACCCTGCACCATCCCTGCGGTATTGAAGAGCATGCGCCGAGCCTGAGAGCCACCGTTACCACCAGAGACATCCACCCAGCTCACCCAGTGAGCTGTCACTGAAATATAGCGGCCTTGGCCGTGCTTACTAGTCCATGTGTCGGTGGTCAGATGGACTTTGCTGGACACAGATGGAGACAACACGCTTGAAATTTTAGATGACACGTGGCTGGCACGGGTAGGGACGGCTTTTCTGGCAAAGAAGTGCCTGCTCGGCATCTGGTATTGGGGCAGGCAAGGGCCATGACGTGGCGGAACCCATCTGTGTCCACCAGATGGAAAGGCAACATTTCCAAGGCCAAAAGCCTGGCAATGCCGACATTCAGGCTTTTGGCTTTGGGATGGTTTGGGTTAAAGTGTTTCTTCTGCTCCCAAACCTGGTAGACAGAAGGCTGGTTGCTAGACTGGCCACTGTACGGCATGCAGATCGTCAAACTGGTGGACGGAGAATGGGTAGGATAGGTCTCTGGTAGTGCTGGTGGTCCTCGGGCGACGGTGGAAGCTGAAGCAGAGGCTGATCCTTGATCATGACTCTGAGAGACATGGGCAGCTGAGGAACGCTTGGTGGTGGTGGAAGAGGAGGAGGTGGAGACAGGGGGTGTGACAGTGGTTGGAAGCCGGCATCGGTGGGGCCTTTTTTGGCCAAGTGTTCCCTCCATTCCAACTCATGCATTTGCTGCATGTGACTAGACATGTTGGTGGTGGTTAATCACCTAAGATTCTTGCCTCTACTGATGCGTTTACGGCAACAGCGGCATGTGACATGGCTGGGTGAATCAGAGGCTTAATCGAAAAAGGCCCAGGCTTGAGAGGTCCTGGACCTTTTCGACGGCGATAAGCGAGGAGCGGTGTTTCCGCTGATTGTGGATGGCGGAATCATCTCAGCGGACTTGTGCGACTGCCCTCTCCCTTTTTGAGGCGAGAGCCATACTGACACTACCCCATCGTCTTCCTCCTCTTCCAGTGATGAAGCGTTCGCAAGCAAATTCTGCTGAAAAGACCACGTTGGATCCGCAATGTCGTCATCATCATCATCAACACAGGTGACTTTGTCGTCTTGTCATTCTGTATCCAGGAGCTGCAGGCTACAAGAAACAGGCTTTGCCGACCACCCGGGATTTTTATCGATTGACTGGCTTCCTTCTCCTCCTCTGATGGCATCAGCGATTGGGCGTCAGAGCAGACAAAATCATCCTCTTTGGCCTCTTGATCTTTGGAAATGCCTTCTGACCCCAACCGCATTTTGTCATCAAGGAGGTCTTCAGAAAATGGATTATCCACAGTGGTGTGTAAACAAGTTGACATTTGGGCTGCCTTCTCTTCATGTTGGATGGACGCTGACGATGCTGATGACGACAATTGTGGCCGTGACTGGGAGGACGAGGAGGTAAGACTGCTGGATGCAGGTTGCATTAACCACTGAAGAACAGATTGGCGATGCTGTTCGTTACTGAGATTCACAGGGACCTGACCCAGGGATGACAGGCCTGACGGTCCTGCAACCGACGGTCCGCTGGCTTGCGTGTTGTTGCCAGCACTGGAAGGAGCACCTTCTCTCGTACCTCTACCTCCATGTCCTATACCCTCTTTGCTCGCTTACCACCTGCATTTCGCTCCATGTTCAGAAAGGTAAAAATTTAAGAAGGTATGGAAGAGTTTTTGACAGTCTCTTATTGAAAGACGGCAAATCACAGCTATTCTTAAGTCCCTCTAATTTCCTACAGCCAACTAGGATTAGAAACTGAATTGTTTCTAGCAATTACCTGTGAAATGCGGTCTGGTGGAAGAACCGTAAGACAAAATCAAGTGTTTTTCCTTCAGTCCCAGGGATTTACAACTGCCCAGTAGGACTATGAATTGATAGTTTTCAACAAAATATCATACAAGTGCGCTATCTGCGCCAAACTGAGATTCAACGAGCGCAGTAAAACTATTCAGAAGCTACACGGATGAGAAATTGCGTTTTTTGCAGCAATGATAAACAAGAACAGTTGCTAGAAAATGTTTCTATCAGAATTGTCGTACAACATGGCTATTTGAAAAAAAACTAGGGCCGCACCATGTGCAATACAGCTATTTAAAGTTATAGGATACAAATGGTGGTTTTTGCACCAATGAAATACACCTGCGGTAACTATGAAATTTCTGTATACAAATTTAAGTACAAAGTGGCTATTTGAAACAAACTGGGGCGAACCAAAGTGCAAAACAGATATTTAAAAGTTATAAGTATAATAAAAGGTGTGTTTTTAACCAATGAAATACAACAGAAGTTAACACCAAATCTATGTATTCAAATTTAAGTACAAGGTGGAACTTTGACAAAACTGGGCCGCACCAAAGTGAAATTCAGCTATTTAAAAGTTATACGGAAAAAAAACGGTGTTTTTTGCACCAATAAAAATTACCCCAAACAGAAAACAAAGTTTTTTTCTGTACCCAAAATTTTAAAGTAAAAGGTTTCTATTTAAAAAAAAACTGTGGGGGAACCCAAAATTTAAAATTTCAGCTTTTTAAAATGTTTTACGGAAAATAAAAGGGGGTTTTTCGCCCCAAATGAATTAAAACAGAAATTTACAAGAAAATTTTCTGTATCTTTAATTAGGTGGGCGAATTTCCCGAATTCGGTTCGTTCATTTTGGGCCGGGAAATTTTTTGGCAAAAAATAACTTGGGTTTCCAAAAATTTTTTTGGGGACGAATCAGGTTAAAAAAAAAAGCTTTTTCCCGGGCTGAAACGGGAGCCTGCAGGGTGCTTTTAAAAACGTTGTCCCATGCTTAAATATGCGAGGGAGTTGGTTTGGTCTTCATCCCAATGTTGTGTTTTAGTAGGGCCCACGCAGAGGGGACTGCCCCACTCTTAGATTGCTTCACTCAAAATTTTTCCCGGGGCACTTAAGGGGCAAAACGGGGAACCGAAAAATGGGGGGGAATTTGTACCCTTTTTTTAAAAAGTCAGGGGCAGCGACAGCTGGAAAAAAAAAAAGCTGAGGGGCTCAGGTGGCAATATCAGTGACGGGAGTGGGGAAAGGTGACGGCGGCCCCAAATTGCAGCTTGAGGTCGGGACAGTGGCACAATGATATTAGGGAAGGGTGGAAAAAAAAAGGGTGGGCCCACAGAGTGGCCCCCAATGACCCAGTGTGTGGGTTACGGCAGCAGCCAAAGCGCAGCATGAGGCCCCGGGACAGTGGCAAAATTGTTTTTCCCTGGAGGGGGGGAAAAAAAACAGGAGTAGGCCAGAGTGGCACAATGACAATTTTTGGTAGGTCACGGCAGCACCCACGGAAGCGCATGGGTTTCGGGACAGTGGCACAATGAAAACAGTGTTTTGTCCGGCAGCAGAAACCCCAGTAGAATGAGGCCCAGACAGTTGCACAATAAACATTCTGGAGGGGGGAAAAACAGGGTGGGCCCCAATTTGAGGGGGGAAAATTGACAAAGTGTGGAGGCCCGGGGGGCAGCGGGCCAGGGCAGCAGTTTGAGGTCAGACGGGTGGCACAATGACATTCGGGAGGTGGCAAAAACAGGAATAGGCCACAGGGGGGGACAATGTTAGAGTGTGTAGGTCCCGGCAGCGCCACAGCAGCAGAAATGAGTTCAGACGTGGCACAATGACATTCTGAGGTGGCAAAAAACGGGAAAATTGGCCCCACAGAGGGACAATGCCCACAGTGTGTAGGTACAGCAGCGCCACGGGCGCAGCATGAGGTCAGACAGGGGCCCAAAAATGACAGAGTGTTTTGGGGGTCACGGCATCAGCCACAGCAGCAGCAAAAGGGGTCAGACGTGGAAAATTGACAGTGTGTGGTCACGCCAGCAGCCACAGCAGCAGAAGGGAGGTCAGACAGTGGCACTACATTTTTTGGAGGGGGCCCAAAAAACAGGAGTAGGCCAAAGGTGGGAAATGACACAGTGTGTAGGCCCGGCAGCAGCCACAGCAGCAGCTTTGAGGTAAAGACAGGGGCACAAAAACCCAGTGTGTAGGTCACGGCAGCACCCAACAAAAGGGGCGCATGAGGTCAGAAAGGGGCAAAATGACAGAGTGTTTGGGTTTAATGGCATCAACCCACAGCAGCATGAGGTCGGGAAAGTGGCACAAAAAACACAGTGTTTTTTGGTCAGGGCCCGCACCCAAAAGAAAGCAGCTTTTAAAGGTCGGGAAAAGGGACAATAAAAAGAGTGGGTGGGTCACGGCTCGGGCCACAGCGCAGCATGAGGTCAGCCAGTGGCAAAAGGGACACAGTGTGTGGGTCAGGGCAGAAGCCACAGCAGCAGCATGAGGTAGACAGGGGCCCAACAAGGGCACGTGGTAGGTCACGGCGAAAGGCCACAGCAGAAGCATGAGGTCGAGAGTGGCACAAGGACATTCTGGAGGTGGCAAAATCAGGAGTGGGCCCCACGAGTGGGACAATGACCCGTGTGTAGGTCAGGGAGCGCCAAAAGCAGCATCTTTGAGGTCAGACAGTGGACAAGCAGAGTGGTAGGTCCGGCTTTCAGCCACAGCAGAGCTTGGGTCAGCAGTGGCCAAGGGAACAGTGTTTAGGTCGGGGAAAGCAGCCACAGCAGCAGCATGAGGTAAGACAGTGGAAAATGACTGTGTGTGGGTACCGACAGAAAGCCCAGCAGCGCATGAGGCCCGACAGGGGGAAACAATGAAAATTTGGAGGTGGAAAAAGAGGAGTGGGGCCACGGGAGTGGGACAATGAAAAACGTGGGGTGGGCACGGCATCGCCCCAGAAAGCGCATGAGGTCAGACAGGGGGCAAATGACTTTCTGGAGGTGGCAAAAACAGGAGAAGGCCAAACGGGATTTGGGAAAAATGACACGGGTGTGGGGCCCGGCAGCAGCCAAAAGGCAGCAGCATGAGGTCAGACAGTGGCACAATGACTTTCTGGAGGGGGCCCAAAAACAGGAGTGGGGCCACAAAAGTGGGAAAAGGGGAACCCAGTGTGGAGGTCACGGCATCAGCCCCGCAGCAGAATGAGGCCCGGGACAGGGGGAATGACATTCTGGGGGTGGAAAAAAAGGAGAAGGCCACGGGAGTGGGAAAAGACACAGTGTGGAGGTCACGGCAGCAAAAAACAGCAGCCCCTTGGGGTTTCGGGACAGGGGAAAAAATGACATTCTGGAAGGTGGCAAAAACAGGGAGGCCACGGGAGGGGGAAATGACACAGTGTGGAGGTCCGGCGCAGCCACGGGCAGCAGCATGAGGTCGGGACGTGGAAAAATGACTTTGGAGGTGGAAAAACCCGGGAGAAGGCCACAGAGGGGGGACAATGACACATTTGTGGGGGGTCCCCCGGCAGCAGCCACAGCAGCAGCATGAGGTCGGGGCGTGGCAAAAATGCCCTTTTGGGAAAGGTGGCAAAAAAAGGAGTAGGAAACGAGTGGGCAATGCAAAAAGGGTGGAGGTCACGGCTTTCAGCCCACACCCAAATGGGTAGACGTGGGCAAGACATTTGGAGGTGGAAAAAAAAGGAAAACCCACAGAGTGGGACAAAGCCCACAGTGTGGAGGTACGGCGCAGCCACAGAAGCGCAGTGGTCAAAAAAGTGGAAAAAGGGACATTCTGGAGGTGGAAAAAAAACGGGGAAAAGGGGCCACAGAGTGGGAAAAGGGACACAGGTGGAGGTCCGGCAGCAGCCACAGCGCATGAGGTCAAAATTAGTGGACCAATGACATTCGGGGAGGTGGAAAAAACAGGAAATAGGCCACAGGGGGGACAATGGACAAGTGTGTGGTCACGGCAGCAGCCACAGCGCAGCATGAGGTCAGACGGGGGGCCAATGACACTGTGTTTTAGGTCACGGCTTTCACCCACAGCAGCGCATGAGGTCAGACGTGGCACAAGGACAGAGTGGGGTAGGTCACGACATCAGCCACAGCAGAAAAAAATTGGGGGGTCAGAAAAAGGGGAAAACAAGGGGAACCAGTGTGAAAGCCCTCGGCATCACCCGAGCAGCAGCTGAGGGTCGGGACAGTCCCCACAATGACACAGTGTGTAGGTCCGGCGAAGCCAAAAACCGCAGCTGAGGTGGGGACAGTGGCACAATGACCCCGTTTTGTAGGTCACGACAGCCCCAACAGAAAGGCAGTGAGGTCAGACAGGGCACAATGACATTGTGTTTTGGGGCCGGCGCAGCCCGGCCCCCCATGAGGTCGGGAACAGTGGCAAAATTTACATAGTGTTTTAGGTCACGGCAGCAGCCACAGCAGGGGGAAAATGTGGTTCCGGAAAAAAAGGGTGGCACAAGGGGGAAAAAATCCGGGGAGGGGGGGGAAAAAAAAAGTTGGGGGGACAGGGGGGGACAAAAAACCCAAAAAAAGGAGGGGGAAGGGTCATGGCAGAACCCACAGCAGCAGATGGGTCGACGGGGCCCCAATAAACATTTGGAGGTGGAAAAAACAGGGAAAGGCCCCGAGTGGGACAAAGACACAGTGTGGAGGTAAAAGGCGGGCAGCCACAGCAGCGGGCATGAGGTCGGGACAGTGGAAAATGACTTTTCTGGGGTGGAAAAAAAAAGGGAGAAGGCACAGAGTGGGCAAGCAAAAGTTTTGGGGGTTTCCGACACCCACCCACAGCAGCACTGGGTAGTTAGTGGCACAAGGGCATTCTGGGGGGGTGGAAAAAACGGGAATGGGCCACGGGAGGGGGGACAAAGAACAGTTGTAGTTCCCGGCATCAACCACGGCAGCGGGCATGAGGTTAGACAGGGGCAAAATGAACAGTGTGTGGGTTTCCAGGGCATCAGCCACAGCAGAAGCATGGGGTCAGACAGTGGCACAATGACTTTCCCGGAGGTGGAAAAAAACAGGAAAAAGGGCCACAGGGGGAAAAAAAATGACCACGGGGTGTGGGGGTCCCCGGCAGCACCCAAAAGCAGAAGAATGAGGTAAAAAAAAAAGGGGGTTGGCACAATGACATTCTGGAGGTGGAAAAACGGGCGTGGGCCCACAGAGGGGGACAAGAACGTGTGGAGGTCAGGCAGCAGCCACGCAGCGGCATGAGGCCCGGGCCCGTGAAACAATTTTCATTCGGGAAAGGGGGTGGAAAAACGGAAAAGGCCACAGAGTGGGCAATGCACAGTGTTTTGAGGTCACGGCAGCAGCCACACCCGAAAGCATGAGGGTTTTCAGTTGTGGCCAATAAATTTTCTGGAGGGGGGCAAAAACAGGAATAGGCCAAGAGGGGGGGAATAGGGGCCCAAGTTTTTGTGGTTTCACGGAGCCCCAAAGCGGGCAGAATGAGGTCAGACAGTGGCACAATGACACGGTGTGTAGGTCACGCTTTTCAGCCACAGCAGCAGATGGGGTAGCCAGGGGCAAAATTTGACCCCGTGTGTAGGCCCGGGGCAGCAGCCAAAAAAAAAGGGCCAAGATGGGGTCGGGGACAGGGAACAAGGGAAGAGGTGTGGGTTTAGGCATCAGCCACGGCACAGCATGAGGTGGGGCCCAGTGGCACAATGCTTCTGGAGGTGGCAAAAACAGGAAAAGGGGCCCAACAGAGGGGGGACAATGACAAGTTTTGGGGGTTTCCCGGCAGCAGCCACAGAAACCCAAGCATGAGGTCAGTTTTGTGGCAAATGATTTTCTGGGGGTGGAAAAAAACGGGAAAAGGGCCCACAGGGGGGAAAAAGGACACGTGTGTAGGTCCGGAAAGCGCCACAGCAGCAGCATGAGGCCCGGGGACAGTGGCACAAGGGAACACAGTTGTAGGTCACCCCAACACCCCACAGCGGAAAGCATGAGGCAGACAGGGGCACAAGGGACACAGTGTGTGGCCCGGGCATCACCCACACGGCAGCAGCTTGAGGTCGGGACAGTGGCAAAAGGGCACGTGTGTAGGTCACGGCAGCAGCCCCCCACGCCCCCATGGGGTAGCCCGGGTGGCACAAGGGACATTTTGTGTGGGTTAAAGGCAGCAGGCACAGCACCCAGAGGTAAAGACAGTGGCACAATAAAATTTCCGGAGGTGGAAAAAACAGGGTGGGCCCCACAGAGTGGGACAATGACACAGTTTTGGAGGTCACGGCGGGCCCCACAGAGCGCATGAGGTCGGGACGGGGGACAAAAAGAATTTGGAATTTGGCCAAAAAAACGGAAAAGGCCCAAAAGAGGGGGGAAAATTTGACACAGTGTGGGGGTTACGGAAAGCAGCCACAGCAGCGGGAATGGGGTTTGATAGTGGAACAATGCATTCTGGAGGTGGCAAAAAGGAAACCCCCAAAAGGGTGGGCCCAATGGGAACTGTGTGTAGGTCACGGCATCACCCACAGCGCAGCATAAAGGTTGGGACAGTGGCCCCCAATGACACAGGTGAAAGGGTTCCGGCATCCCCCCACAGCTGCCATGAGGTCGACAGTGGCCAAGGGGAACAGGTGTGGTCACTGCAGCGCCCCAGCGCAGCATGGGGTCAGACGTGGCACAATGACAGGTGTGTGGGGTCACGGCATCAGCCACAGCAGCGCAAGGGTCAGACAGTGGAAACAATGACACTGTGTGTAGGTCACGGCACCCAGCCCACAGCAGCAGCTTTGAGGTCAGACGGGGGAAAAGGGCAAAGGTGTAGGCCCCGGGGCCAGCACCCAACAGCAGCGGCTTGTGGTCAGGAAAGTGGAACAAAAACATTCTGGAGGTGGGCAAAAAAAAGGGTAGGCCACAGAGTGGGACAATGACCCCGTGTGGGGGGGTCAGGGGGCAGAAAGCCACAGAAAGAAGCATGAGGTCGGGACCGTGGCACAAGGGACTTTTCGGGGGGGGGAGGTGGCAAAAACAGGAGAAGGCCACGAGGGGGACAATGAACAGTGGGGGGGTCTTTGGCAGCAGAACACCCAGCAGCATGGGGTTTTGACGTGGCAAAAATGACATTCGGAGGTGGTAAAAAAGAAAAGGCCCCCCGAGGGGGGACAAGGGACACGTGTGTAGGTTTTGGCGCAGCCACAGCAGCGCATGAGGTCGGGAAGTGGCAAAAAATTTAAAACAGGTGTGTAGGTCACGACATCAGCCCGAAACCCGCTTGAGGTCAGACATGGAAAATTGACCCCGGGTGTAGGTCACGACAGCACCCAAACGGGCAGCGCATGAGGTCGGAACGGGGCAAAAAAGAAAACAGTGTGTAGGTCACGGAAAGGCCCCAGCAGCACCCAATGAGGTCTGACGGGGCCCAAAATTAAAATTTCTGGGGTGGAAAAAAACAGGAGTAGGCCACAGAGTGGGACAATGACCAGTGGGAGATAACGGCAGAAAACCCCAACAGCCTCATGGGGGCGGGCGTGGCACAGTGACATTTGGAGGGGCAAAAACAGGAGTGGGCCACGGGTTTGGCAAAAATGCCACAGTGTGGGGGGGTCAGGGCAGCAGCCAAGCAAGCAGCAAGAGGTCAGACGTGGAAAAAATGGCAGGTGTGGAGGGGGGGGGCAATACCGTCTCTGGTAAAGATGGTTGGGGGCAGATGGAAAAACTGTCAGCAGATGTTTTGGGATCAGGAGGGTGGTGGCTTTCAGAATAGGGGCTGAGGGGGTTTAGTTTGAACCAGATATTTCTAACAGTTTAGGTGAGGCCCCCATGGCTGTTTTGTCTGCCCCTAAGGCTTTGGGGGTGGGGGGGCAAATCCTACCCAAATCCACCCCGGGGTTCATCTTGAAAAAGGGTCAGTCGTTCCACTTTTTCCCCGTGGAACAGGGGTTCTCCTTGGGGGGTTAACGATGCCCCCCCGGCCGCACTAAAACCCCCCGCTTGTTCCCCACGCTATGGCCGGGCAGGAAAAACTTCCCCACTGAAAACTCGGCAAGTTGGGGCCCAAACACATCCATTTTGGGTGCCAGTGTCCAGGGGAAATCTTAAAAACGGGGTGCCGAGTGCTTTCCCAATTTAGGCCACCACCTTTTGGGTTCAGGGTCTGTTTCCGGGCCCTTTGCGGGTTGCTGTGGGGACTGCCCCCCTCACTAGGCAGGTGAAGGAAGATCAACCCAGTAAACCCCCGGGATTTAAGGTTGCGCTGATGGAGCTGGAAATTCCCTCCGACCCCACCCCTTCCCCCGGACCCGCGGCATTTGTACTTTGGCGCTGAAAAACCCCCCCGGTCAGACCTGTAAGAGGAGGGCGATGCCGAAACATAGGCAGCGGCCCCAAACTGATTTACGGAGGTTTTCCCTATATTTTTTGCGTTTGTCCTCCCCTAATAGCTGGGAAAAAGGCTCCCTTTTTGGGACCGGTAGGAGGGCCCAAGGGGGGAAAGGCCAGAATTTCATCCCTCTCCCGGGTTTGCTGATTTTTCCCGGCTGTCACTAGCCGGGCCAAATCAGCATGCTGCGGGCCATCTGCAATTTGACTCCGAGGGGCCCCCCTTCCCCCATCCCCAAACAGTATACTGCCACGGTGCTTGCGGTTTCTCTGCCTGTTTTTCCTAATCTAAACTTCCTCCTCCAGCTGCTCCTGCCCCTCCTCTTTGTCCCCGGGGTTTAAAAAACCCCTTTAAATTTCACCATCCCAATGCTTCTGCTCCAATGTCCCCCTTTTTCCTCCTCCTCCATTTAAGTCACCCCCGGGACCATTTTGGCCGGGAGATGTAGTCGCCCTTTCCCCCGTCCCCCCCCCAGACAGATTTTTCAGATTTTTTTTCCCAGGACTTAAAGCAGTGGAATAAACGTTTTTTCATTCCTTTGGGTCCTGGCGACTGCAAATAACGGGGCCCTCCTCGAAGGGCCCCCAAACAAACAGCAGGTGTCAGCATGAGTTTCCCAAACGGGCCACATAAAAAGTTAAAAGGGGGAATATTTCCTGTCCACCTGGGGTTCATCAAAAAAACTTTTAATGGTTTTTTCTCTGTTCTACGTCGGCCCAAACCATGGAAGGCGGGAAAACCCCAACGGGTGGAAAATCGCATATCAAAAGTGTTTTGGGGGGAGGCCTTTTCGCCACTAAAACTGAGGGGGTTTTCCCTGGTTTTTGTGGGGGAAGGGAAAAGTGCTTTCCTGGCCTTTTTCAGAATCTTTTTAAAGATCGGTGGAAAAATTCAGGAACCTTTTCCAACAGATTGAACACATGCGCCATGCGGGCGCAGGGGACCATCCCCCCTGGGTGCACCCGGGAAACACCATTTTTCCTCCCTTTGGGTCCATCGCCAGGGTTTTTCCGTTTTTACGGGTTGGGGGGGAAAAAGCCACAATGGGATTTTTGCTCCCTGACGCGGGGGGCAGTTCCCCCCTTTTGTGTTTTTGTCCGCCGAGGAAAAGCCAGGTGTAGAACTGCATGCCCCGCTGTGCCCTACATGGGTATGATGGAGCAGAAATTGTGGGGTGAGAGGGTGGGGGTTGGTGGAGGGGAGCGGCGGGACATTGGCGCAGGAGGGGCGTTTGACAGTGGGGGAGAAAGGGCGTTCCTGTCCAAGTTGCGGGTGTCCCTGGGCCAAAAAGCCCCAATTCCCCCAAGTGGGCCGTAAAGGACTTGTATGGCCCGGGACCATATTTTACAGCTCCAGACGTCTCCCCTTTCCCGTGCACTTGGAAAAAAAACGAAAAGCTAAAGGATGGCCCACCTTCTGTTCTACATTTTTTATGAAGTGTTGGTACTCCCTTTTTTGGAAAAAAAATTTTTAGGTTGGGAAAACTCTCCATCTCAGCTCGGCACAAGCCATTAGTTCTCTGAACGGTGCAGAGTCCACCATTTGGAAAGGGAGGGACTGCAGTACCAACAACTTGGACAGGAGCACGGTCAGCTGCTGCACCTTAGGATGGTTGGACGCATACTGTTGTCTCTTTGCAATCGCCTCGCTGAACGACTGCTGGCGCAATGAGTAGCGAGGAGCAGGAGCATCTGGACCGGGAGATGATGTCAAAGAGAAACAGCTCCCTTCTGCAGAGGTGGTGGAGCCTTGACTGGCTGCAATGGCATGCGTGCCACTGGGCGCTGCTGCGCTGCTGTTGCTGCGGCGGCAGGATGGACCACCACATTCTGAGCCACGTTTCTCCCAGGCCACCGGATGGTGACGCTGCATGTGTTGACGCAGGGCCGTGGTGCCAACTTTAGCTCCCTGGCCACGCTTCACTTTCTGCCTACAGATTCTACATATACCATATTTGGCTCCTCCGGTGTCTTAGCAAAGAACTGCCACACCGCCGAGTATCGGATTTTACCGCTCAGCACTGAGTGACTACTGCTGCCGCTGCCTCGCTGAGCCCCTGTGCCGCTACTTTCTTGGACCTGCGAAGCGGGTTTTTTTACCTCGTGGCCGCTTGGCTCCCGACCTCACACTGCTGTATCCTGCTGACTCACGGCCACACGACCACTTGCTGGCTTCGCCGATGCCTGACGCGCAAGCTGACGACCTCTTCTGCCTGACCGATGATGAAGCCCTTGCCTCACCCAGCTCAAAGTGCGGTTCGGCTACATACATTCATCTATTTGTGTTTATCATCACATCTGTCCTCATTCACCGGTCTTGGTATGCAGAGGCTGACACTCACAACATGACACCTCCTATGCACTCTCCAAATCTATACTTTTGCGCCTACTGCAAGTAGACAGGGGGATTATTGGACCCATTTCTTCGCTGCAAGTAGCTGCTGACTTGCCTCTCCTAAAATAGTTCATCCTAGCTTATAGTGGCGATGAGCCAGACCACATAGTTGATCTCTGGCTGAGGGAAACGGATGGGACAGAGGCGGGTTGAGGGACAGGTGAGGGCCGCTGACCCGCTCCGGGCCATGCAACTAAGGGTTGTGTTCTGTCGTTTTTCCCACGACTCTTGGCTGGGGTGTCAGATGTCATATGGGAGGAAGTGGATCGACATAGTCAACCAATATCAAATAACATTGGGTTGCTGAAAACACACGGCAGCTAGACATGACGCGGCAGTTGAGGCTCACCGAGTGACCCCTGCTGAGACGGTCCCCTGTTTTTACTGTGCTGCGGTACTGGGCCTGGAAATGTTTGTGCCTCCTGCCACTCGCAGGTGAAGAGCCTTTCCATCTCATCGTATGACCATACTTGTTTGTTCTAAAATGTACAGACATGTTTGATGAAAGATATTGTAATATGATTAATACACACCTGAATTAGACGGCCAAAATGAACACAGTAACAAGCTTGGTAACCCTTGGATATTAACTTGCGCTCCACAACATGGGCAGGAAAAATTGACTTGTATGTGCAGTTAAAAACTCTGTGTATTTTATGTATATAAAAGCACAACAGGGCTTAATTAACCTTCGGATATGATATGCTACAGTAATTTATTTCTGTGGCAGGTTGAAAACAAAGTTTCTTTTACTGCAGAACAAACGCTTAATTAACACTGGATGTAATTGCGCCAAACAATTGAGCAACCACAAAACTACGAGCTTGTAGCGTGGTGTTACAAATTGCGTGTTTTCTCGCTACAAACAAGAGAAAAATTGTAATTAACCTTCGCTTGTTGTTTTATGCTACAGGGAAATTGTAATTTTTGGCGGTGAAAAAGACGGTTTATTTTGTCACCACAGCAGAAAAAAACAAAGCTTAATTAACATGGATGTAATTGCGCAAAAGAATTTGAGCAGCCAAAAATGAAAGTGGTTTTGTATTGTAAAAACGCTGTTTCTTTAATGAATACAACTGGAACATGGCTTAGATCCCCTTGGATAGTCAATGTGCTGTGAGCAGATAGCAGTAAAATGTATATGCTGTGAAGTGGACCGCACACTGGACTTCAGATCCAATACACCAAAAAATCTGAAATAGACGTTAAAGAAGCAGTCTCTGAGACAAGCTGAGACACCCACCAAAACGCTGTATAAAAATCAGTTCTTCAGTAACAATCAGCCGCGGCTGCACCTTCCACTGATGAGGCACAGTGAGAGGAGTGTGAGCTCCAGCGTCGCGCGCCGGACTTATATAGTGCGGGGTGACGTCACAGAATCCAGCCGGGTCTCTGATTGGGATTCATCTTGCACTTTGTCATGCAGGCTATGCCCTTTCTTTTCTCCCTCCCAGAGTGCTTTGCCCATGTAACAGCACTTGTGCTCGCCAGGCCATTTTTATCAATCAAAAAGACACACTTCGTTCACCGTAAGTAAACCAAAAGTTCGAACTTCATCAGTAACCGAGTTTTCCTGAAATTCTAAACGAATTCCACTTTGTTAGAATCAATTCGCCCATCTCTATATATAGCGTTAAAAAACAAAATAACTATTGCTTAAGATATTGTTCAAAAATAGATCCCAGAGAGGACAACCTTATTCATGTAAATTAGCATTGTTTAATCAAGAACTTTCCTTCACACAGTTCGTGTGCAGAATGTGGGGTTTATATGGGGGTTTTATAGAATAAAAAAGATAATTAACACACTACTGATGCTTTTTGATTACTCTTAGTAGTGATGCATCTTCTTCAGGCAAAATAAATCTGTGCAATATATTATTTCTAAGCAGAAAATATTTCATTCATGTTTGTTGTCAGTTTATCAAGAACCAACCTTGGTGATACAGGCGTTCACATTATTTCCAAAGCCCTTTAACCCTTGTTTTCCCAAAGGGCCCAAAATTCTTTAAAGTGAGTAAAAATTTTTTCAGTTTTAAAACCTTTTTGATGTAATTATGTACGGAACTTTTTTTACCTCCCCTTTTAAAATTTGGGGGTTGGGGTGTTTTTTTTTACCTGGAATTCGGGTTTTTATTTATTTTTTTGGTAAGTTTTTTATTTTCCAAAGGGCTGGGAATGGAGGGGGAATTTAATTTTAATAAAGATTACAGTTTTTTGATTTGGGAAGTTTTCCTCACTGCTTTTAAATAATAAAAACAATTGGAGGAAAAATGTAAAAAAGGTAAAAATAGTTTCCCAAAAAACCATGAAGGATGGGGAAATTTTATGGATGGGGGGCACCTTAGGTTTCCCTTCAGTCTTCCTTTTGGTGTTACCAACCTATTCAAGGTTAGCGAGGAGAAAACTGAAGAAAAAGTTTTCCCCTTTAAATGCAGGACAGTTTTTTTTAAAAGGGGCCCTTTTTTTTTTACCCAGTTAGGGGTAAAAGGGTTTTTGGTTGGGGCCCAAACTTTGTTTGCAATCGACAGCAAAAAAATTGTTGGGGAACATTCTACGGGTTTGCCTTTAAAGGGGCACAATCCCCAGTGGCACATGTAATCCCCATAGCTCCTTTTAGTCCCAAAGCCATAGGTTCTTGGTCCACCCTTCACGGTCCATGCAAAACCCATTCCATAAGAGTTAGGGAAAAAATTGCGGTTCTTAAAGGGTTTTCGTCTTTGGGGATTATCATGGTTTTTATTATTATCCATTGTGATACTGGTTATCCTGTTCTTTTTTTTCCCCTTAAACTCTGCTGTGGAAATTTTTTTTTTCAATTAAATTGGGTTCTTTTAAAAAAAAAAAAAAAATGAGGGTTTTATTTGGGGTCATCTTGTGTCCCAAATTGGAGGGGCCCTTCAGTAACTAACATCATTTCCCAGAAACTAAAAAAAATTTTTAAGGGCTGGGTTTAAAATATAGGGGGCATTAATTAGAGTTGAATTTTATACAACAGTCCAAGAAAAAAAATTTAAATTTAATTTCGGGGGCCCCGGGCCAAGGCCTTCCCAATGAAACAAAACAAGTTTAGTTCCCCAAAAAATTAAACAGAGTTCGGGCTTAAAATTTTTAAAGAATCAGTAAGGAGTCTAAAACCCTCTGTTTAAGCTTTTGCCCTTTTTTTTAAAAAAATTATGCAGTGGTGGGGCCAAAAGCGAAAAAATTTTTTGCAGTTAGGGAATTTTTCTGTGGCTTTTTTCGCCCCCTTACATTTGAAAAAAATGCAAAATTAAATTCCCTATACAATCTTCTGTTATTTTTCTTTTTTTTAAAAGGGCTTGGAATAAAAGGGCCCTTTTTGCCCCCAATACCCCGGCATGGTGAAACCCTTACAGAAAGCCTAAAGAATGTTTTAATAAATCAAGCATATTGAGAAAGGTATTGTAAAAACCCGTCCTCAAATTCCGGGTCTACAATTTTTTTTGCTTTTTTTTTCCCCAAGTTTCAATTTTTTTTCCTTTTCTAATTTGCGGATAAAATTTTAAAGTTTATTTATTCTAGGGGTTCATTTATGTTTATGGCAATATCACATTTATATTTTTTTCATTTTGCACAATAAAACATTTTTATTAACAGAACTAAAATAGTATTGTGACAGCTATTCCCTCTGGAAAAAACTATTTTTTTTGAAAGGGATAAGTTGACATTTTTAATTGACACATACAACTTTTTTATACTGCTTTATTATTCTAAAAAGCAGGTAAACAAAAAAAGCCAGTTCTAGACCGTTTTTAATTTTAAATGAAATTTTCTGGGCCTTCACTGGCATTTTTAAGCCACCCAATATTTATTTTGAAATTTATGCCCAAAATAAAACTTTTTGGGTTTTTGTTTCCTTTTTTGTTAAAGAGCCCCAAAAACTTCTTAATTTTTTTATTGACCTTTCCCCAAAAAAAGGGCTTTTTCAAGTTTTTAATTTTTTTAAAGGCAGCCTTTAAAGGGTAAATATAATTGTTTTTGGGGGAAAAAACTATTGTTATTTTTTGGGGGGGGAGGGGGGGAAATGGAGAATAAAACAGCATTTCTACAATTTTTTAAATTTTATTTTTTGAGTTGGTTTTTATGCCATTAACTATGCCATGTAAGTGACATGTTAGTTTTACTCCGTGGGTGGATATGATTACGGCAATACCAAATTAATATAGTTTTTTATATTTTACTAATTTTGCCCCAATTTGAAAACACTTTAAAAAGAAAAAAAATTTGGGTTTTGTGTAACCATATTTTGAACCAAGACTTTTTTGTTTTTCTGATAATGGAGTTGGGGGAAATTTTTTTGTTTTTTACAGGGGAAGGTTACTATCTATTGTTGTTCCCTTTAGGGAATTTTATTTTTTATTTTTTTTGGGAGGGTTTGGGGAAAAAAAAAAAAATAACGTAATTTCACCATTGTTTTCATGGCACTTACCATGCTGATTAAATAACATCATATTTTCATAGTTTAGGCTTCTACAGACATGGTGCTACCAATTATTTATCTTTGTACTGTTTTAATTTTTTTCTTTACAAAATAAAGCAATGTGTAAAGGAAATAGGTTACTTTGGGGGGAGAGGGGGGGTTGAGATTTCAGGGGAGATTTTCCTTGGGGGTTTTCCCTTTTACTTGCCCTGTCTTTCAAACTGCCCCACAAAACCCTTTTCCATCTCCGCCCCCTTAAACCCTTTTTTTTGAATCCCCCCTTTTTGACTTTGACTCTGCAAAAAAGCCCCCCATTAGTTTCATTTCCCGGGTTATTGCAAAAAGTCTTTTAGCAGCCCCCATTACCACTGTTGCTCCCCTTCAAACAATCCTCAACTCTAAAGCTCAGCTGACCAACCTCTTTCTCTGTTACTTCTCTTGCTATCACCTTTGGCTTTCCACTGCAAAGCAAATTCAATTTAAGTTACAAAAACATGATATATAGGGCTCTCCAAGACCAGTTCCCCCTCCCGCATCCATCCCCCTTAAATCTCCAAAATCCCTTTTTTTCCCCACCTTTGCTCCACATTTGTCCCTGTACCTTCTCCCAACCATCCCCTTTTTCTCCTGTGTTCCCCCCTATCTGGAACCTTTAAACCTAACAATCAGACTCTCCTTCACTTTCACTGGCTTCAAAACCAACCTAAAAACCAATCTTTTTAAAATAGCCAACAGTTAACAATAACCCTGCTGCCACTATGCCACCATACAAACATCTGTCCCTTACCTTCTGTTTCCTTCTATATTGTGGAATGTAAGCTCTTGCAAGTTAGCCCCTCTCTCCTTCTGTATCAGTTTGTTATTTAGTGCTAATATTGTATTTTTTTTCCTGGCCCCTATTGGTTTTGAACCTCTTTTTTTTACAGCCTCGGAATAAAAAGTAAAATAAAATGATTTTGTAGACTTTTTCCCTTCTCTAAATGGGGGGATCCAAATAGTGTATAAGATTAAAAACCTGGATGCATTCAACTGGCCACTGACAGCCATTACTCCCAATTGGTATACTGTTTTTGTGTCTCGATAGTGACTGGGGGGACAGGGGAAGCCCTTTCCGCTAACTGCCATATGCCCCGGGGAAAATTTGATGCTTGCACGGTAGAAAGTTTTTAAATATGAAAGAAGTAACCCCTCCGCTGATAAAAAATATGTCATGGGTTTTAAGGGGTAAAACAGTGAAATTTTTTAGTTGTGGTTTTTAACAGATAAAAAAAATACCCAGTTATAGGGTATAACTTTTTAATTTATACTTTAAAAGCCATTTTTATTGAGTGGGAAATGTTATTTTTGAAATTTTGTGAATTTTATTTTTAGTCCGTAGAGCCTAATAGGCATACATTAAAGACAGATCTGGGGACGGTCATTAGGCTATCAGGTGCTATGAAAAACCATCAGCACTTTGCAATTGTATCACAGGGGCCTGAATGAGTCCTTTTCTAGCCTAGTCTAACCAGTCAGATGCCAAGGCCAGTTCTGAAAGTAGCAGGAATTAAATAGGAAGGATCGGTTATTCCAATTTTTTGGTATAAAGCGGAATTTGGTGTACAATTCAGTCTTTTTCCGCAAGTGAAACCCTCTTTTAGGGAAAGAAATCCACACCTAGAACTTCTACATAAGCACAGCATAAAAATAAATAACTTTATTTTTCTTTTAGATTGCTAGCCAAAGGAATTAAATAACATTACACTTTTTAGAAAAATAAAAAAATGCACCAATCACCATGCCCCTGCCCCCCCCGGGCAAAAATGGGCATTTTGCCCCACGGGCTGGGGGGTTCCGGGCCGGAGCGCCCCCCCCGAGGGGGGGCCGGTGTTTCCCCGAGGGTCCCGAATGCCGGTGCATGGGCAATACAGGGGCCCGCTTTTGGTTGGTTTTATGCGACTGGACCCCGTGCAAGGGGCCCAAAGGCCCCCCCCGCCAATGGCTGACGTTCGGGGTCAAGACCCGCATGCCCGTCACAGCAGCCCCTCAATGTGGGTCAGGCGCGGCCAGGGAAAAGGGGATCTTTTGATCCGGCTGTTAGCTTCCCCAAAAAGGGGCGCAGCAGGGCACGATTTGTGACGTCATCGCGTGTCTGCCCGCGACCCACCCCAGCTGCCAGCGGACCCCGGTCCAAAAGAAGAGAAGAGGAGGAAGCAAAGGGAAACAGGTAAATATTTTTATAAAATTATTTTTTTAAATTCTTTCTGGCCCCGCCTTTAATATGTTGGGCCCCGCTGTCTGTATACTGGCCCGTGTAATTTGGCCTGCCGTCTTATATGGCCCTGCCTGTCTGATATGGCCCCGCCTGTTATATACTGGCCCACCGTCTTATACTGGCCCTACCTGTCTATATGTTGGCCCTGCCTGTCTATATACTGGCCCTACCTGTCTATATACTGGCCCTACCTGTCTGTATACTGGCCCTACCTGTCTATATACTGGCCCTGCCTGTATACTGGCCCTGCCTGTCTATATACTGGCCCTGCCTGTCTGTATACTGGCCCTACCTGTCTATATACTGGCCCTACCTGTCTATATACTGGCCCTACCTGTCTATATGTTGGCCCTACCTGTCTATATAGTGGCCCTACCTCTCTGTATACTGGCCCTACCTGTCTATATACTGGCCCTGCCTGTCGGTATACTGGCCCTGCCTGTCTATATTCTGGCCCTGCCTGTCTGTATACTGGCCCTACCTGTCTGTATTCCTGTCTGTATACTGGCCCTGCCTGTCTATACACTGGCACGACCTGTCTATATGTTGGCCATACCTGTCTATATACTGGCCCTACCTGGCTGTATACTGGCCCTACCTGGCTGTATACTGGCCCTACCTCTCTATATACTGGCCCTGGCTGGCTACATACTGACCCTGCCTGCTAATTATTGGCCCTGCCTGGCTACTTACTGACCCTAACTGGCTAATTACTGGTCCCACCTACTTAATTACTGGCCCTACTTGTCTGATTACTGGCCCTACCTGTCTGATTACTGGCCCTGCCTGGCTACTTACTGGCCCTGCCTGACTAATTACCAGCCCTGACTGCTAATTACTGGCCCTACCTGGCTAATTACTGGGGGCAGCCCTAGCTACCTGGCTAGTTACTGGGGGCAGCCCTAGCTACCTGCTAGTTACTGGGGGCAGCCCAGCTATCTGGCTAGTTCCCTGGGGCAGCCCCAGCTATCTGGCTATTTTACTGGGGGCAGCCCCAGTTACGGCTATTGTGGGGGCACCCCAAGACCTGGTTTAGTTCTGGGGCAGCCCCAGCTACCTGGCTAGTTACTGGGGCAGCCCAGCTACCTGGTATTTAACTGGGGGCAGCCCCAGCTACCTGGCTAATTACTGGGGCTGTCCTATCTACCTGGCTAATTAAAGGGGAAGGCCGTGTCTACCTACGAAATTAATGGAGGAGGGCCCTGTTTACCTACCTAATGGGGGTCTACCTATTTACATGTCACTTATCTGACATTTTGAAATTTCTAAGGGTTTTATGGTTAACATACGCTGTTTGGGGTACAAAAACTAACTTTTTACTGTGTGGGCAACGAGGGGACACTATTTCTATTTGGGGGCTCTATGGATAGGGAGCTTGTATAGGATTTGGGAATTTGATAGGAAAGTGCTGGAAAAGAGAGGAGTCAAAGATGTATTGGTAGGTAAATTCTACAGGGACGAGTAGTGACATTGCATGCTGTACTGGACAGGATAAAAATGGAAAGGAACAACTCATCAGGAACACTTTATGAGGTTTGGGCCAGATGGGGGAAGAAAAGTAGAAGAGAACAACTCCATCGGAGATGACGCTCCTGTGAGTCCCTGTGTCAGGGTCATTTTCTTCTGTGTTGAATCAGTGCGGGTATTCAGGGTGATGGTGACCTGACTACTGGTGATGTTTATTGGTGGGGTTGTAGGGCATGTTGGTGTGTTTAGAGGCAGAGTAGGCTTATCCCTGATTGTAAAAACAAGTGCCCCTCTGTGATGAGGGGTTTTCTTTGCACCACTTTTCTTTCTGCTTTTGTTTTAGGGGGCTCTCACACGAGCGGTTTTGGTGCATTTTTTTTTATGCGTTTTTTTTTGTGCAGAAAATGTTTACACCATTAACTGCTCTGCCTTCTGCACAAAAACACACCCAAAAAAAACATAAAAAAACGCACCAAAAATGCTCCGTTTGAAAGCAGCCTTATAGTGTAGTTTATTTTAGAAAGTGGCGATGTGCAGGAACAAGGGAAATTTTTTTTAGCGGATATTGTATGTGGGCTGGTGGGGGCTTTGTGCCAGGGCTGATTTTTATTCCCAGTCCGGCACTGCCAATCACATTAAACAGATACAGTGTGCGCTCAGGCTTTGACACCATAATTGACCCAAAAAGTTTAGCAAAAAAACAAAGAAGAAAACATTTGAAACTAACTTTGGGGCCAGTTTCTTGCCACTTCTTTCTTTTGAGCTGGTTTACAAATAGCCTATTAGACCTCTGCAAAAACTCTACTCTTGGGGAAAAAAAAACTTTGGGAGGATTCAGGCATTTTAACGTTTAGTTAGAGTATCCAGCAGTATCCGTTTTAAAACATTTTCCCTGTCAGGGGCCCTGACCAATTTTTTATTTTTTTTTAAAAGGAGGCACAAAAGATAGGAACTGGTAATGGGCAGCTGGAGCTTTGGTGTTTGGGGCTCTAAAATTACTGTGGCATCCCGGGGAGCTTTTAAATGGACTCTGGGGGGGCACTAAAATATCACTCAAGAGTAAAGGGGAGACAGTGAGGGTTGGGAAACATTTATTTCAGAGACCCCAGGGCAACAAGGAAGGCCAAAATACGCTTTGGAAATATGCTAAATGAAAACTTCTTTCTTTCTTGCTTATGCAACAAGTATGACCAACCATTTAAATATTTTTAACAGTTTTTTTTTTATATCCCCAGTCTAGTGTTCTCAGTACTTTGGTGGTCTGCAATGCTGACAGACTTCGTTAAAAAACCTTATAAGACTATTTGTTCTGGACCTTGTATTAGAATGTGATTTTATATATATTTTTTTTTTTAACTACTCACCTATGTGTGTTTCACAGTTTGTCCAATAATACCATTGGTGAAAAGGGAGCAAAATCTGTGACCCATTTACTTACACTGAAGAGGAACCTGCATGTCATAAAGTAAGTTTTATGAAAAAGGAAGTGGATAATCATATTAGAAAGTAGATGATTGAGCTTGCCTGGCACCTTCTCTTTTTCCAAATATAGGTTAGACACACTAGTTCAGGTTTGATTCTCTTCCTCTTCCCTTAAACTTAGATTGAAAAATTTTGGGGATTTGGCCCTTGTCTTTTTTTATTAAAAATGTTTATTTATTGTTTTGTTTCCCTTTCTTCCCTTTACTTGTAAAATTTAAAAGGCAAAAGGGAAAAGGGCACTTTTAGAATAAAAGGGAAATGCCATATAAAAAAAGATTTTTATTTATAAAATTACGGGTTACATTTAAAAATTTGGTTCTTTTTCAATTTTGCGGGTTTCCCCTTTGGGGTTCTCCAGTATTTTCCTATGTGTGGGGTTATGTCCTTTATCTTTTTAAATTAGCTTGTTCTGGGGTAGCCCCACCCTTTCTTTTTGGGTTCTTTTTCAATTCCCTCAATTCTTTTTTTTTGGTCCCATGTTTTTAAATCTAAAAAAAGGGTTTAAAAGGGGCGAGCATGGACAACCCCCATGATTCAAATGAAAAATTTGGGCCCTTGACTTTTTAAAATTTATTTTCATTAATGTAAAACCCCAAGGTGGTTTTACAATTCTTGTTTAAAGGGGTTTAGTCTTTTTGGGCTTTTTACCCAAAAAATACTGTTTTGTTGGAGGCTTTAGGTGACAGAAAAAAATATTTCTTTGGGGTGTATCCGTTCCTTGATTAAAAGGGCTCAAAAAATAAGCATACCGGTCTGTTATCTATCTATTATTACTATCTATCTATCTATTTTTCTATTATCTATCTATCATTTATCTATTATCTATAAGAGAGAGGGGAGTGATGTCCTTTAAAATTTTTATAGACGGGGAAAAGGGGCCTAAAATTTTGGCTTAGGGTATTTTTTTATGTTGTATAAATTTTAAAAATGTGAGATATTAAATAGGGTTTAAAGCTGCATCAGAAGTATAAATTTAACATATCTCTTTTTTTAGTGAAATGGGCTGTAGCTTCTAATCGTTCAGGGAAGGAAAAAAAAATTTATTGAAAAATTATCAAGTGTCCAAATTCTGCGGGAAAGTTTTAAAAAAAAACTTAAAAAAATTAAAAGAAAGGGGCCCAAACCCCCTTTAAAGATGAGATACAAAACCTAGTATTTCGTCAGATTCCCTAAAAATTTAAAAACAGTATTCCCCTTTTTAAATTGATTAGCTGTAAACATGTAGGCAAAGGCAAATAAAGATTATTACCTAATACATTGCAATTCTAATTTTACTTTATTGCAGAGTTTGAGCAGTTCTTATGTACTGCTTGTTTACCAAGCTTCCCTAGATTACCAAATATCTTTCTTTGCCCTAAGGATATGTTACACGGCTTTTTTATACCCAAGTGCATATCTGTGCAGGGTTCACTATAGGGCCTTTGCTTTTTTAAAAGTAGGCGCTGGCTT
>JAODAL010016009.1:0-82003 GCA_025379985.1 Phyllomedusa bahiana | reverse complement strand
AGCAGTTTTCATACAGGAGGCCCTTAATTGTTTTTTTTTTTTATTATTACTCCAGCAATAAGTCAAACCATCTCTAAAACCCCTTAACGACTGGGAGTAGGGGGATCCACTGGGCCCCCGCGGGCGATGGTACGAGCCACACCAGGGAGCGGAGTCAAGGGGTCCCGGTTTTCACCAGAGCCCCCCGCAAAGCGGGTGGACTTGCTGGCGGGTTCCACCAGGTCGCTCCCTGATGTATTTCCCTGCGGGGTAGCCGAGGTGCGACGCGGTACAGAATCTGCAGAAAAACTTGTATCCGGGGGACAGGCCAGAAGGCAAGCAGGAAAGGGGAAGGTTTGTGGCGAGGAGTGAGAAAAAGGGAAGGGTACAGGGAAAAGGGCTAACCAAATTCTAGAAGGCTCCCTCGCATAGTACGGGCACTATGGACTCAGCAAGGTATGTAGGAGGTGGGAAAATAATAGGGTCAACGGCCACGATCCCCAATCACGAGCGCGCTGGCCCCTTTTAAAATTTTAAAGACCCGGTGCGCATGCGCCCGGCAGCCGACGGACGCGGGGAAGCAGGAGCCGGGTGCGGAAAATGGCCGCGCTAGGGGCAGTGCGCTCACGGCCCGATATGGGCCCCGGGGGCCCCACTCGCTCCTGTCGCACGGGGCCCGGGGGGGGGGAAACGGGCTTGCCCAGCCCGTACACACCCTTGATGTCAGGTGATTATTAAAAAAAAAAAAAAAAAAGATAACATGGCAGGGTTAAAACCCATCTTTGTGTTACATATTTGTGTTATAACAGATTTTAAAAAAACTTTTTATCTCTTTGTCTATTTTTTTAGTAAAAAATATACGTAAAATAGCAAATCACATATGTAAACAAAATGTACACATCTGCTGTTGGTGAATGCCCTTTTTCCAGTAGGTTGTCCCAATACACCCTTTCAGTTTTATCTGGCCCTTGGGTAGTTTTGTCCATGAACAAAAAAAGTTATGTATTCCTCCCTTTACAGTTATCTGAAATTAAAATGCAGCAGTACCACAGGTTGTATTGCCATTATAAACCCCAAACCTGTTAATAGTCCAAATAGGTTGAAAGCAACTTAAACCAAGTGCCAACAAACATAAAAAGAGATACACAAGTTTGGACTTCCCCCAGGGGAGCAGGTAAAACCCCCAGAGGGCCACGGGGATGGGGGGCCCCATGGAAATAGAAACCCTAGTGCTGTTTTTTCAGGGAAAAATTCAAGAAAGAGAGGAAAAAAAGGGTAGCATCATGTGCAGCATTTGTGGTCATATCAAAAGCGTAAGGTGGCCTCAGGAACAACCTACTGTGGGCCCCAGTAATCAACCCCACTGATGGGCCCCCATAATCAACTCACTGGTGGCTCCAGAACTATACTCCACGGGTGGGCCTCAAAAAAAAAAATTCACTGGTGGGCCAAAAGAAAAAGCTACACGGGTGGGCCCCCAGAAATCAACCCACAAAACTCCAGAAGTAACTCCCTGGGGACCCCAAGAAACAAACTCACGGTGGCCCAAAGAACAACTTCACGGGTGACCCCAAGAATCAATTTCATGGGGGGTCCCAAAAATCAACTTACTGGGGGGATCCAAGAATCACTTCACGGGTGGGCCCCCAAAAAATTTAACTTCATGGTGGGTCCAAGAATCAATTTACTGTGGACCCCAAGAATCAACTCCACGGAGGGCCCCAAAGAATAAATATACGGTGGGCCCCAAGCACCCCACCAAACAATGTTATAAGAGAAAAAAAACCTTAGCATTTTTTGAAAAGGTGCAAACATTTCTTCTGAGACTAAGGATAAAAGGATAATGTATCACTGCAAATAGATTATACCTCAGTGATTAATAAAATATAATTTTCCTTATGGAACAGGCGGGGAAGGAGGTTTTGTATTAAGGACAAGGACTATATAAAAGTTATAGAGAGGGGAGGTCCTTACATAAAAGTTTTCCCATACATTGAAATTTGACAGTTTCTTTATTCGGAGTCTTAAATAACAAAGTCCAAGAAAAACCCCTTTTAAATCCCAACTATTAAGTATGACTTATCCACCATACTGCAAAATCGTGAAGACAGCACGGGATTTCCCCACGTCCTTCTTTAAGCACCAAACAAAGCAAAAGACCCCAAGAAGGGGGGATCTAACCCTTATAGCCAAAATTTTCGAAGAAAAAGAATCCGGCGTCAGCAAGGTGCACCTTTATTTAAAAGGTAAAAACCCAGTAAAAATATGATCAATGTTTTACGGGATTTTTACCTTTGAAAAAAGGGTGCCCTATGGACGCCGGATTCTTTTTTCTTGCAACCACCAAAAGTTACTAAAAATCTGATACCAAGCCAATATTACAAATAACAACAATATACCAGGTTTAAATAATACCACCACATCATCACCAATATCACCACCTTAAAGAACTGAAAAAAATCGGGTACTGTTACTGAATGAAAACCTTTACACTTCAGCCATTACTTACGCCATACTGGACATATAAGGGTAGATAAAGCTGTACAGAGGCGATCTGCACACTATAATCAGTACAGGGGCATTACAACCATGATTCCCAGGTGACGTCTTCTTTTAAAAGTCTTCCCCTTTTCTTTATTCTCCTTCATCTAGAAAAACCATGATGACATCTTTCAGTCATGCCACATCCCTGCAAAAATCTGCTGTATAAACATGTTGGCCCTCATTTTTTTCAGTACCCCCCTTTCCATTCTCCATGTTAAAAAAAACCCCAAATCCACATTGCCTCCAATGGAAATAAGACCCCTTGGTGCCCACACAGTAACATACCCCTAAACAAAAAAATGCCCACGATGGTTTAGGGCCCCCAAAAAGTAGGTAGGACCCTAAGATAGATAGGTGGGGCCCCATCCATTAAATAAAAGCCCCCCAATCTGTGGCGTAGCTACGGGAATCGCAGCAGTCATGCTTGCTACCGGGCCCCTTGAGCCGGGGGGCCCAAGGGGGGGGGGGGCCCAAAGCTGAAGTTTTGCACCCGCCCTTGAGTCTTTAGCTACACCCCTCCCACCATCATTAGAAAAATTCCCATTATCTTAGCTAAGCTCTCATGGGCCGCAGTTATGGTAAGCAGAGACTAATGGCAGTAACTCATGGCTTCGAAAACATGTTATCTAAGGGAAATTTTTTGGGGAGGAAAAAAAAGGCCAAACCTGTAATACAAGGGGGTGGAATTGCCTTGGAGCAGGCGTCCTCTTCTTTCATATTTGATTTGGCTCTATACAGCATACGCCCTCACGGAGCCCTTGTGCAGGGGCCCAGCACCATCAAGTAGTCCCCCCTGTAGGGGTTAAAAAGGTTGTCTCACAATGCTGCTTCACAGAGCCCAGGCACTTCAGAAATTTTCCCCTTTCTCTTCCTGGTAGGCTGTGTGTGGGTCTATAACGTGATTAGCATTCAGCTCCATAATCCCAGCTCTTCTTATTGCACCACATGACTGCAGGGGATGTAAACTGCAGTGCAAGGGGTTCGAGCTCAAAGTAAACAATATAATTAACCCCCTTTACTTTTTAGAGTAACACACTGTTTAACCTGCTGGCTTCCCCCCCTGTAGGGGAAAAGAGGTTTCTCACAGTTGCTTCACAAGGGCCGCAGGCACTTCAGATCATTCTCCCTTTTTTCCTGGTTAGGGTGTGTGTGGTTCATACATGATTTTCATGTCAGCTCCATATTTTTCCCCTCTTCTTATTTTCACTCACATAAAGCAGGAGATGTAAACTGCAGTGCAGAGGGCTTCAGACTCAAAATAAACAAAAGAAAATTTTTCTTCTTTTTTGTTAGCGATAAACACTGTTTAACCTGCTGGGGTGTCCTGTGGGGAAACACTCGTCCTCAGAAGACAAGGAGAAGAGAGAAAAGGGGAACAGGGAAAAAAAAAGAGAAGTATTTTTGGAATAAGTCTTGATTTTAAGATCCCAAAAAGTTAAAGCTAGTCTTGAGTGAGACAACCCATTAAAGGCCAATTGCCCCTGAGGCAGGCTTTGTATCTTTTGACACTGCCCGTTAGAATCTGTGGTGCTGTGGAAGGGATAAGTGGAAATCTTTTGGAATGGGGAAAAAAATCCCCTTAATTTAATGACCCGCTGTGAGGGCTGTTTCATATACAGGGGGCTATCTGAGTACAGTGCATTAAATTAAATAATAAGAATCCCTTAGCCCTCTGTCCCATTTGCACCTCAATGTCTTTAGAAAATATAGGGCTGCATAGCAAAAGGAAATACTAAACCCTCACTTCAAGTAACTATTTCTTTTTCCCCAGGGTCCTCACTACAACAGCTTAAAAGGAAATGGAGTCAGAGCATCACCCTTTTACACATACAGCTTCTACTGCAGGGCACAATCAAAATTTAGGGCCCCATAAGTCGATGATCTAGCCCCATCCCCCCCCCAAAAAAAAAATCCTTGTGGGATAACGTATAAGAAATTTCCATTGTTTTTGGTTTAGTTTGTGTTGGGGTTTAACTTACAGTTTAATTGACATTTTTCGTCTTCCTAATTAACATTTTGGTAGATACCAGTATTCCCAGGGTCAAAAATATTACAGCCCTGAAAAAATCCGTGAGTGATAGAAGAAGTCTTTGATGGGGCATTCAGTTTTTCCTTTTCTTCTCCACTGGTCCAGGCCACCATGCACTTCTCCTGGCCCCAACTTTTCTCTGCTGATTTACACCACAAACACTTGAATTCCTCCTTTCCTATTATCTTTCCCCCTGTGTCCCCCCCTCTACAAACTCCCCCCCTAAAGTGCCTCAAATGGAAAATGACCCCTTGGTGCTCCACCAGTAATTGTACCCCCAAACAGTTTTAAAAAGCCCTTAGACAATTACAGGGCCCCCCCATTTTTCCAACAGTGGGAATCCCAATATTTAGGTAGGACCACAACCCTAAAGTAGGGAACTGCCCTAAATTAGGCAGGCAGATAGGGAGCGGGCCTTTTAGTAGGTTTTCCTCCGAATTAGTTACTTATTGGTAGAAAAGGCCGCCATTATTAGGCATCCTTTATAAGGTAGGCTCCATAGGTTTAAAAAGGTTGGTATGCTCTTCATCAGGTAGCTAAGTCCCCTGGCAGACAGGGAGGGAACTTCCCGGAAATGAGTTAGGGACCCACTTGGTAGCTAGGTAGGGAATAGGCCCCCTTTGTAGATTATAGGGCCCCCCCTTGGTAGGCTACTGGCCCCACATTAGGGTTTTAGGTATTGGGCCCACCCTAGACAGCTTTTTAGGGCCCCTAGTAAATAAGTAAATTTTTGTATCCCCCCGTAGGGAGGGAGGTAGGTAGATAGGTTTTAGGGCCCCCAATAATTGGTCAGTATATAGACCCCTTCAGTGGTACCCAGGGTTATAGGGGCCCCCCAGTAGTAGTAGGATAACTGCCTACATAAATAGGTAGTAAATTAGCCCCCCCGTAGATAGGGAAAGGGATATAGAGTCCCCAAACAAGTTAGGGAACTAGTAGGTAGTAAGGTACACGGGGACCCAATAGTAGGCAGCTAGGTATACAGGGCCCCCCCAAGGTACTCTACGATATAGGCCCTTCATTAGGAAGCTCGGGATGTAGAGCCCCTTTGTCGGTAGCTAGTATATAGGGATCCCCAGGGGTAGCCAGGTTTAGGGCTCCCCCCTTAGGTATTAGGTAAAATGGACCCACCCTAGGTAGTTTGGTATATAGGGGGCCCTTTAAGTAGATCAGGTATAGAGGCTCCCCCCATAGGTTGCCAGGGAATAAAGCCCTGCCTTTTTAGGTCTAATTTTGGGCCCCCCAGTAGGAGCTAAGTAAAAAAGGGGCCCCCCTTTTGTAGGTCTAATATATTGGTCCCCATTAGTAGGTAACTAGGTATATAGGGCATCCCTGTACGTAGCCAGGTATATAGAGCCCCCCAGTAGGTGGCCAGATATATAGGGCCTCCAGTAGGTAGCCAGGTATATATAGGCACCCCATTGAAAATTTAAAAAAAAAATAATACCTGTCCCTGCTTTCCTGGCATGTCCCCCTGTGTCGGGGTGCTACTCCCAGCATGTTTTAGGCCATAATGACTTCAGTTCATCGTGTCACCTGAACAGCAGCACACAGTAGGAGCAGGGAGCAGATTGCTTCCTGCCTGCTCTACTTTTCAATTGTAAAAGGAGGAGCCGTATACAATTGAAATAATCAGCATGGTAGGAAGAACAAGCCATGCTTTTGAAACAAGAGGGCAGTAGCTGCCAGTGGCAGCGGTCCCGCCCTTGTTTCACAGTGTGACCATCCCCCATATGGGTTCCTCAGATCTCTGCTGTTAGAGTGAGTTCAGGGGCATAGCTATAGGGGGTGCAGAGGTAGCAGTTGCTAATGGGACCTGTAGCCGGAGTGGGTCCAAAAGCCTTTCTGTCACATAAAAAGACACCAGTATTGTAAATGGCACATGATAGCCAGGGGTCCCCATTTCACTTTTTGCACCGGGGCTCGAGAGCTTGAAGTTACGCCTCTGAACGAGGTTGTTTGTGTGTTTTACAGCTATTGCTTTGTGCCCATGCAATCAGCAGAATGAGTATGCTACTTTTTCTCCTTTATTTTTTGCCTTTGTCATTATTGCCCCTATCTGTCTTAGCCTTGTTTATTTAGACATGTCAAAGAGAACAACAGAGCTGTCACCCTGTCATTCCAACCCTCCGTCTACTATTATAATGCAATTACCTTGGAGAATTCCTCTTCCCTCTGCTGCAGATTGTAAACTGAAATTACATTCCTCAGCATTAAAATTGCAACACCAAAAAGGAAACGTCTTAGAATTCTGGAAATCACCAGATGGACAGACATGTTAATGACAAGCAGAAGATAAAAAATGGAAACAAACATACTCAACACATCTTGATTTAATAAGTATCTAGGATGAGCACCACATACAGACATACACACCTAAGCACGCCATCAGTGAGGTTAGTAATGGTTGTCTGAGGAATGTTATACCACACTAAATGCACTTTGGCAAATCATTAAAATTATCTACTGGTGGCTCCCTCTGCAATTGCTAACTGATGGCATCCCAAATGTGTTTGATGGGAGAAAAGTCTGTAGACAATGCAGGCTATGAAAGTACATTCAGGCCACCCAGTCTTCTCCCAGTAGTATGGCATTGCTTGTGTGGTCTCCATAACAGTCTCTGGCTATCACTGCATCCAAGACAAAAGTGGGATTCATCACTAAAGAGCACAGACCTCCATTTCAGCCTCTATTGCTGTCTTGCTCTGCACCACAAAAGAATTGGAAGTAGTGGCTTAAAGGTGTTTTGACACCAAGTAAAATTGACTTGGGAAGCTTGCAAATGAAAGAACAAACATTTTCACAATTCCTTATTATTAAAAATTCTGTACCGTTTTTGTTTTAGCTGCTCCTTTAGTGATCCATTGTTTTAACAGCTCGTCTCCAGGGGATACGACCAGGGCTGAGAGCTCCTCAGTTCTGGTCACACATGCTCAGACATCACTTCTCCTCTCAGGCAGCTACTGAGTGTTCAAACCCCAGGTACTTCTGTCCTCTGTGCTCCTTAGTAAATAGTAATTAGTCAAACAGTGCAAATACATAAAAAAGAAACCTCAATCAGGTTTGTGCATTGATAAGGAGAAAAAAAAACCACAGGATTTGAACCTAGAACCCTTGTGCCTAGAGGCAAAAACTTTATCGCTCAGCTACTCGCAATGCTTTACATAAACAGACCTTTCTTTGACTACAGAGAGGAAAGGCCTGGTGATGTCATCCTGCTTTGTCACATGATATGTAATTCAAACAAATCACACATGCCGCCTTCTGAGCACACAGAGCTGAAAAGCTGGATATAGGAGGTATGAAATGAGATTGTGGCAAAACCCCTTTAAGGTCAATGAATCACGTGTAGCTGGTCCGTAGCCCAATGTCATGCAATCTTCTTATGGTTTTGGTCAACAGCGTTACCACCCTAGGCTGGGGATGTAACCTCTAATCTCACTTACAGTACAGAGTGGATCCCTATGTGTTATTCTTCCAATAAGATGATTCATCCATGCAGTGGTTCACCTCCGCACACCTCTTGCTATCATTCCAGTTCATCCTTGTTCTCCCAACCACCTGGACAAACAACATGTTACATTGCTGACATTATGGCCTAGCCATGTAGCAATCTGCTGGAGTGAAACCAAAGTCTCTTTCTTTAAGGATTCTGTCCTTCTAAGTTTGTGGCAGAGGCCATAATTGGCACTTAAACATTTTTGAGGTTTTTTTGTAGTAAAATCTTTCCTTTCAGTCTCGCTTTTATGCCACATGTTAGAACTATGGGGCAAATTTATCAATAACTCTTAGACAGTGTAAACATAGACTAGACAGTCTAAGGGCTTGTTCACACGGCGTTTTGGATCCTTTTTACGGATCCGTTTTTCGCAGTTGAAAAGCGGACCCGCAAAACGCAGCATTGGACTCTCTCTCTCTCTCCTCTGTGTCCCTCCCTCTCTCCTCTTCTCTCTCTCTCTCTCTCTCCTCTTCTCTCTCTCTCTCTTTCTCTCTCTCTCTCTCTCTCTCTCCTCTCTCTCCTCTCTCTCCTCTCTCTCCTCTCTCTCCACCACCTGCGCTGCCGCTCCCGCCGCCGAGCCTCACCTGCGCTGCCGTTCCCGCCGCCGAGCCTCACCTGCGCTGCCGTTCCCGCCAGCGATCCCCGTCCAGCCGCCGCCGAGCCTCACCTGCGCTGCCGCCGCCGCCAGCGATCCCCGTCCAGCCGCCGCCGAGCCTCACCTGCGCTGCCGCTCCCGCTGCCGCCGCCGCCAGCGATCCCCGTCCAGCCTTCCAGTGCGCTTTTCGCATCCGCTCCGTAAAACGGATCTGACAATTGTCAATGTGATTAACATTGCTTTCAATGGCAAAAGCGCATCGCTGTTCACACGAGTGATTGCCGATGCGCTTTTCGCGATGCGTTTTTCGGATCCCGAAAGCGGATGCAAAAGCGCAGCATACATTTGGGTGCGTTTTAGATCCGTTTTCGATGCCAAAAACGCATCCGTAAAACGCATTGGATTTAAATTAATATAAAATTTTAATATTATGGTTTGGCTTATATTAGTTTATAACTGTATGTAAATATATATATATTTTAAATGTATATAATAGTATGTATTATATATATATATATATATAAAATTCTATACAAAAGTTTAAAAGTATATAAAATTATAAATGTGTATAATAGTATATAAATGTACATTTATATATATGTACATAAATATATATATATATATATATATATATGTATACTAAATATATATTTAATTTATAAAAATTTAGTTTAGAAAATTATTTACTTTTAAATACAATGGAATGTTGATAAAATAAATTATTAATATTTACATGGGGGGGTGGGGATTGGAAAAACTAAATTGGGTTTTGAATTTTTAAAAAAACATAAAAAAAATAGGGGGGAGTTTGGTTGGGGTTATTTCCTAAAGTCAAAAGGTTTATGATTAACAGCCCTGACCGTGGAGACAACTTAGGTAAAAAAAAAAAGTTTTTTTTATTATTCCATAGGTCATTGATAGGTATATTAATATATAAAATTGCAAAGTTTTGATAGGTTGAATTAAATAAAAGCATTGGGAAAAATAAGACGGAAATTCCAAAAAAAACGGATCCCGTAAAAACGCAATGCAAACGCAAAAAACCCAAATTAGCCTAATCCAAACAAAAAAGGAAATATCAGGCCTATGTTTTGCGAATTTATTTTTTTTATATTTTGGAATACCCCGCAATTATATATTTGGATTTGGAGTCAGATTTTTTTTAACATCCAGTTTTATTTTTCCGCAGGTTATTAAAAAAAACGGATCAGTTAGAAACCCCAAAATCCCAAAAAAAACGGATCCAACAAACCGTCGGGATGAAACCAAACCAATGTCCCCCCCAAAGGAATTGACATTACAAAAATTATCTTTTAAAGCCCGGAATGGCGGAAAAAGCGGCAGCGCCAGGAGAGAGCCGCTTCAAAAGCGCATCCGCAGATTCTTTTCGCCCCGTGGGAAAAAAACCACAGCGGATGGCGCCCTTATTTGCCCGATTTCCAAAAACTCAATTTATTATTCACACTGAAACCAAATTGGGGATTAACGTAAAAATTTTCCGTATTTTTTTGCCCGGGATTCCGTACAAAAAAAACCGGGAACCAAAAAAAACGGCCCGTGAAACAAGCCCTCTAATAAAAAAAAAACAAAATGTTATCCCCCTTTTTTGTAAATAATTTTTATTGGATAAAATCCTTCCTTCCCTGGCAACAAGCCCATGGGATCTTGTGTTTTTTAGGTCCCCGAGAGTCCCTAACATCACACCCTGTAAAGAAGTTGGCCAAAAACTTTATTTCAAACGCCTAAACCTAACTGTAACCGAACCATTTTTTTTTGTTGTGCAAGAATTTTTCCTCTGTGGTTGGAAAAGCCAGTCAGCCCATAAAAAAGAGAAAAAGAATAAAGCCCAGCGCACATTAATGGGACAACATCCTCCCACCCCCTAAATTACTACAGAAAACTCCAACAAATAAAGCCCACTGGTTTTTTATCCAATGTTCCACTCAACTTACCCCCCTTTTTTATCAGAACCGAGGATTGCAGAAGGGTTTTTTTTTAGAAACAGTCCCCCCTACCACTACAATTAAGAAAAATGTTGGATGTGGAAAAGCTGTAAACAACCATTAAATTTAATTAAAAAGCCCAAATTGTGCCAATAACCTTTCCCTAGTTTTTCAGCTCTGTATCATAGAATAACCTTGTTACCCCCTTTAATATTGTGCTTTAAAAAATTTAAATCAATTTTGCAAAATCTATTTAGAACCCCCCATAAATGGTCACCCCCACCCACTACAAACTTGTGCAACAGGAAAAAACGAAACGTAACTATTCCAATTTTTTAAAAAAAAACAAAGTCCTCGCGCGAAGAATACCGATAGTTTTCCCCTTGCTGCCCCCCCAATAGAACTGGGCAAAGATAAGGCAAAAAAGAACGAGCTGGCTTCCTTACACAGCTCCCCCCCCGTCTTTTTCTCCTGGCACCTCTTTTCCGGCAGCGGCGTTATTATTTACAACATGTAGTAAAAATAATACGCACTGCCCTCGTTTCGCTTGTTTTTCCCCTTGCCTGTTCTCTTCCCCATACACAATGCTAAAAATGGCAACCCTGTTTTCCCCCAAAAAAAATAAGGAACAGTGTGTACCCCTATATACTTAAAGTTATTTATATTTTTTCCCTACCCCCAGACAGCCTAAAGACCTTATTTTTATAGGGGAATTGTTATATTTTTTTTTAATAATGAAACCAATAATTACCACATTTTATTGGGTGTGAACAAAAACATCAACATGATATTAAATATACTTGAAGTGGGATTTTCATCACAAACACATCCAGCATGTAATCAGCCAAACTCTGAACTTCCAATAACTAAAACCAAAAATGGCAAACAGGTTTTTGTGGACCCCCCCCCTTATTTTTCGCCCCGGGGAAACAATGGTGGGGGTATTGTATGGGGCAACGTCAGGAAAACTAGAAGCGGATACTGCCATTTTTTTTGCCACAAAGCGAGAAAGGAAAAGCAACAGCGTCCCCCCCTCGCCATCGGAAAAAAAAACAAAGCCCCAGCCACCTTTTGGGCGCCCGTTTTTTTGTCACCGATGCAGTTGTATGCATAGCCCCTACACCCCTTAAGTGGACACACTGCCCTATAGGCCCCCACCCCCCACCCACTGCTTTTATTTTTTAATTTAAATAATAAACCTTTTATGGCTTTCTTTTCCTCCCTTTTATGGTGTTGCAAATTATGCCTATGTATTCAGGAAGTGTAAAGTTTTGTCCCCCCTAGCTAATGGAACTTAAAAAACTATTGGAAGTTTTTTTTGAAACCATGTAAGGAGGGAGGTAGGTCATGTTTGGACATACTTTTTTTTTTTTGGTGGAAATTTCTATCGTTTTTTAAACTATTGGTAAAGGAAATTAAAAATTCATTCTATTTTTTAAAGAAAGTCCTTTTTTTGGGTGCCGCACTTTGCTTGGACCCTCTAACACTTTTTTTAAAAGTTAGGCCATTTTTTTTTTTTTCCCCAAGTTTATGTCTTTACTTATTTGATTTATATTAAAAATTTTTAAAGCTTTTTCTGCAGAACTAGCCCCAGAATGTTTACTTATAAATTACATAGCCAACTTGCTTGAAAACAAGAAAAGGAAAGGACCAAAAAGCCCACAACAGAAATCTGCTTTGTCCTAAGTTTTCCATTAAGGGCCCCCCGTTCCCCAACACCACATAAACTGTCCCTTATTGGCACGCCGGATTTTGTGCGAGCCCGGGAAATTTGCCCCGCCTCCGCCAATTACCCCCCAGCGTGAAGAAGGGGTGGGAAATTGCGGGCGGGGGGCCGGGAGGCAAACTGGGCCAGGGGCCCGTAAAAATTATGGTGCATGTCACTATTCTCCCCCGCACACCGCCGGGGATTTTTTCCCCGTGCCACGACGGGAGGAAAGCCCGAACCGGAAAACCACTGGATTGTTCCCTCTATGAGTAAAGGCAAAGTGGGATTAACCGTTAATTACTGCCGACGTGAATTGGCTCCCGAGTACTGCAAGCCTGGCAAAAACCCGGCCCCGGCGCAAGCACGGTCGCCAAATTTCCCCCTGCGGCCCCGAAAGAATAAGCCCCCGTTGGTGAACACGGACCCCCCCTTAATAGTTAAAATCTAATTAATTATTGTTACCTTGAAATTTGAACCAGTATGGTAAATAATACAAGGGCCCCTTCCCAAAGACCTGTAGACTTGGGTATTTTATGGGTACTTTTAAGATAGTTCAATGCATGGTATGGAATATTTTAACCTTTAATATCAACTGAAGTGTAGTGGAATCCCCCCCTTAAAATGAAAATGCAATTTATTTGTTTTTGTGTATTGTTTTTTTTTTGATACAATTTTTGGTGCCTATTAAATCAAACAAGTAAAAAATAATTTTCAGTAAATGATTGGGAATAATAATTTGGGAAAACCAAATGTACTGGAAATTTTTTTTTGTGTGGGTCCCATACATATTGGTTAGGTTATTAAAGGCAATATAAAATTATCGACAGTTTATTATTCCTAGGTTAATGGTATTTAATCTAGGCACCCCACCTATACAACACTAAACACCCTTTTTCACTGGTGCACAATTGGGGAAATGTTAATTGTGTGGCTAATATTCATTTACATACCGCGAATAAGGAAAAAATACATAATTGCTGGGGTTGCAATCTGGCTTTCGGATGTTTAAATAATATGATAACTGGGAAACGGATTAAAATTAAAATCATCAAAATTGCCATAAAGGGGCCCCTATGTCCCAGTGTTTTGAAATACTGTTAAAAAATAAAATCACTAAAGTAACCTCTGGACTCCAGGTGTTTTTTTTTGGCCATTGCCCTTTTAATAAGAACCCTACGTTGTTAAGGAGAAGAATTAACAAACCACCAGAGTAAATAACAGCATACTACATATAGGAGACAGGTAAAGATGTGGTTATAATGAATATGTTAAAACTGGGGAAAAACAAATGTTAGCAAGTAAATACAATTTTTTTTAAATGTCGAAACAAGATTTCGGGTTTCCAATTCATTTATGTTTTATTTTATTTTAGGATTAAGGCTTCCCTTAATTTCAAATCCACATACAATATTCAGCCCCCAATTTCAAGTAGTATCCAATAGACTAATGTTTTGTTTGACCCTACATTATTTAGTGAACCACTCAAATGTAGTCCCCCCCCCCTCCACACCAACCCTAGGAACCTCAACATTTGCCCTAAAGAAAGAACAAATGGCCCCCCTGTTTGTTGGTCCCCCTTGGAAATCCACAGATAAAATGCCTATGGTTCTAAACACACAGCAAAAGGAAAAAAAGAAATCCATGTTTTTTCGGCCTAAGTTATTAGTTTTTAAAGGGATTCTTAAAACTGCCTGGAAAATACGATCCTTTCAAGCCTCCAAGAAAGTGCCGTAAACTTAAAAGCTTTCCGGGCACCCTGATGGCTAAAATCAATAACAAGGGCCCCCCCTAGCTACCAAGCACCAATCACTAGGTGTCCTTCCCATGCAATAGAGTAGTGGGAACCCCCTTTTTGGGGCCCACCAAAGTCTGCCCAGGTTGGCTGCACCCCCTATAGCCTAACGCCCCCTGGTTTGTTTCAGCCCTGCCCATAGACCTTATAAAGAGAAAAAGTAGTTTTAACACAGAATTATATCTTTTTCAGATTTCCCCTTTTCCTTGGCATTCGTTGGAAATTAAGGAACAAATGTTTTTTGAAAAAAAAGAAGAAACCGTCCAGCACCCCTTCGTTTCTTTACTGGGGATTTTTTTATCCCCCCCGATACATTCAAAAGGTTACCGGGAACTGTACCAAAAAAACAAAGGCTAAAGACCTACACTTGCGTTTTTTGCGCAAAACGAGAAACAACAACAAAAACCCCCGAGTGGCCGTGTAAAGAAATCGGACGATAAAGCCGCGGCTTTTCCTATGGCTTTTTTGGTTCCCCCTATTTGGCCCGTTTGGCCGGCCCTAGACTAATACCTTTTTGTTTTACAGTGTTCCACCCCCAAGGCGAAGAATTACCATGAACAGGGGGCCCAAAAAAATGGTTTTTATGGATAAAAAATGGTTCCCTAAACATGGTGGAACTCTCACTCCGAAGTTTAATTGTTATTTCCTGATTCAATGATTCAGAAAGTCTTTGGTGGGAGTTCCCCCAGAAAAGAGTCCCTATAATGGAATCCCGGGAAAACTGAGGCCTGAAAGATTTTGGGCTCCCTCCGCTCTGGATGATTGTGATAGTAATTGCCCCGCCAGCCGAATAGACATGGGTTCCCCCCTTTTTAGGTAGTGAATTATAAGTTTCCCCATCCCTAAATTAATGATCTAACGTCAGAAAAAATTAACACATCATTTTTGGGTTATAATAAAACTGGGTTATGTTTCCATTTATTTGTTAAGTACTAGCTAGTTTAGCTCATTCTCTGCAATCACACATCCCCTTCCAATGCCAACTTGAACAAGCCCTGGCAGAAAAACTGTCGCGGGTTTTAATTTGTTCCCCTCTCAATATCATTAATTCACCCATTAATTACTTTCATTTCCCAATAATACTAAGTATATAAAAATACAACCTAGTGCATCCTTCAAAAAAAATTAGAAATTAAAACCCATTTGAAAAATTAAAGGGGTTTATTCCCCAGGACTAATTCCTTTTTAATATATGTTGCCCTAATAATAGGGCTTACGCGAAAAATGAATTCAAAAAAAAACCCTAACTGGCCAAAGAATTTTTATAAACAAATAATTGATTTTACCTATAATAAGAAACTTAAAATATTTGATTTATATCAATTAACCTTTTCATGATAAGACCAAAATATTTTTTTAGATTGGCAACTACCCAAATTAATTATTAAAATTATTATATATATTAATTATTTATAATTATTATTTATTATTATTATTTATTATTAATTATTATTAATAATTTTAAAATTAAAAGCAGCCATTTGATCCAGGGCTCTGTTAAAACATTCGAGTGGGGTTTTACCCCATACATAAACATAAAGTCATACGAGTAAAACAGTGATAAAAGTGGGATAATGAAACAACTTGGCTAAAAACGACAAGAGGGGAGAGAGCAGGGGGGGGCCCCCCCCAGGCCCACGAGGGGGCCCTTAACCAACTACAAAGAAAGGGGGGGGGAAAATGAGACAGGAGGTGAGGGCCAAAAGAACCCCATGTTCCCTAGTGGAGGAGAAAGTAATGTGAACCCAAGATATAAAAGTTGAAGGATTAATAGAGCCAAAAGGCCCCCCCCTGGGGAAGAAAATAGGGTATTTTTCCCAGTTTAGTTGAGCTTTTGAAGCATTGGTGAAAAAGGTGGGTGAGGAATGAGTTACCTAAGTGTAGGTGGGCAGTGGAGTTCCAGAGGTGTGGGTGAAAGCAATCGGGAAGGAAAGTTTCCCCCCCCCCCTCACCTTTGGAGACGGTGGATTTATTTTGGGGGTGGAGGGTAGCCTGAATAAGGGGAATGAAGCAGGAGGAGAATAAGTGTCCCACCCGTGAGAAGCGGAGAGTGCGTGAGGGGAGAATTATATGAAATTATGTTAGGGGCAGAAGAAGGTTATAAATGGGAAGGGGATCGAAGGCCCCAGAAAGGGGGCGCCCCCAATAAAAGGGCCGGTCTTAGACCGCATGCAACAAATTGGGTATGGGGGGTGCCCCCTTGGGGCCAGAGAAAGGGGTTTGGGTAACCCTACTTCTCTCCTGCCCCCACCCCCCCCCAAAAAAAAAAGAAAAAAAAAAAAAACACTAAAAACTCCAAAAGAAACAAAATATAAAACAATTTACCGTAAGAGCACCGTCCCCACCCATTTTTTACATGACAAAAGGACGTTTTTAGGAGCACTGATAGATTGGAAATATATAAAAGCCAAAAAATAATCAAATCCCCCTAGACGAAGACACCTAGTAACCTCAACCAACACGGGAGACCGTATTCCCCTAAAATAATCGTAGAATGAAAAGTCACCGTTATTCCTCTGAATCCGTGGTTTATCTTTTTAATTTTATTTTTTTTTTTTTTTTTTTTTTATCTTTTATTTTTTCTTATTTTTTTTTAGTATTTATATTTTTTTTTCATTTCTTTTATTTTGTTTTTTTTCTTTTTTTTTTTTTTTTTTTTTTTTTTTTTGTTTATTATTTTATCTTCATTTTTTTCCCTTTTTGTTTTGTTTCTTATTCCTCCCCTTCCTTTCCTCTCCTTCCTTCCGTCACAAGATCCCATCCCTTAGAAACACCCCCCCGAAACATGACCCGCCTTGTCCCGGCCGTCCAACTATATTTCCGTCCCTTGGCAAGAATTTAAAAAAACCCACAAAAAACTTGCTATTAGAAAATACCCCTCACTTATTTTAAAGTTTTAATCAGCACTGGCTTTTTTTCCTTCTTCGCATTGGGCTGATATCCTAACCTTTTGTATTTATGGGCGCCCCATCACGATTTAGGTTTTAAATGTAGGTAAGTAAATAGATGGGCCCAACCTTTATTTTGGAAAAATGAAAAAAAGCAGAGAAAGAATTTTAGAGGGAACGGCTGGTGCGCGCAGCGGATAGCCGGCCCCAAAAAATTAATTGCGAAATGGGGCAACAGCCGGAGCCCATCCCATTGACTTTTCAGTCAGTATGGGTGGGGGCCCACACGACCCTCCCATGGTTTCAAAAAAGCCAACAAAACCCCCACGGTCCCACCCCTTAAAACTGAAACTGCATACGGCTTTTAGGAAGAAAGCCAGTTTAAAGATTGGCCACCTTAATAGGCCAGTAGTAAACCCCCCATAAAGACAATAAAACCAGTTAAGTTTGGGTCCAGTTTGGCCCCCCGGTAGCCTGGGCTTGTCCCCAATTGGTGTGTTGCCCCATTTTCAACAGGAAACCCCAGGCAGGTTAAAACCGCTCTGCCCCGGGGCCCACCCCTTGTATGCAAGTCAAGAAAAAATGCCCCCCCCTAATTGAAAAGTAGCCAGGGTAGGTTGGCCCGCCCGCCCCCGTTTTGTTAAGCCCATGTTAGGTTGGCGCCCCCCCCCCCCCCAATGTGTTTTGCCAGCTAAGTGCCCCCACCTTAGTGGTCCAGCTAGTGGCCCTCTGGTTGCCAGCCTAGTGCCGCCCACATTAGTTTGCCAGCCCTTAGTGCGCCCCTCCTGTTTATTGGCCCCCTAAAGGGTTAGAGGCCCCCCAATAATTGCCATTTAGTGTCCCCCTGTATTTTAGCCAGAGGTAAGATGCCGCATTCCTCCCTTTTTGCCCAAGGTAGATGTCCCCCCCCCTCTGGTTTTGACCCAGGTATATTGTCCCCCGTCAGGTTTGCCATGTAAAAGATGCCCCCATTTGATTTTTGGGCCCAGGTAGTGGGTGCCCTCAAAACTGTTTGCCAGGTATTGGCCCCCTCTGTAGCCCAGGGTAGAAAATGGGCGCCCCGCCATCCAGGTTGCCAGGTAAAGTGCCATCCCCACCCTGTTTGCCCCACAGGTAAGTGGCCCCCCCTGTTGCCAGTAGATTTTGCCCCCCCCGTCAGGTGCAGGGTAAAGTGTAGGCCCCGCCCCCTATAGTGGTTAGCCAGGATTAGTGCCCTCCCGTCCCTTGTTCAAGGGAGAAGTGCCCCCCAATTATTGTGCCAGGTATTGCCCCCCATCTGTTAGCCCCCAGGAGTTTAAGTGCCCCCCCCAAATTATGCCGAGGTAGATTGCCCCCTCCATTTGCCCAGGTAGATTAGTCCCCCCTCTGGTGCCAGGAGGGTAGTGCCCCCCCCAATGTTTGCCCCAGGTTGTTGCCCCCATTTTATGTTTTAATGCCAGGTAGTGGCCCCCACCCTCTGTTTTTTGTCCAAGCTAAGTGCCCCCCAATAGTTTGCCCCCCTAGGGTAAGAGGGACCCCCCTCCCCTGTTTTAGGGCCCCAGGTAAGATGCCCCCCCCTCGGATTTGCCAGTTAGTTATTTGGTCCCCATTTGTTTGCCCCGAGGTAAGATTGCCCCCTCCCTGGTTTTTGGCCAGGGGTAGAAATTGTCCCACCCCCTTCTAGGATTTGCCAAAGGTAGAAGTTCCCCATTGTTTTGCGTGAGGTAAGAAAGTTTAGCCCCCCCCCATTGGTTATGCCTAGGTAAGTGCCCCCCCATATGGTTTTTCCTAGGTAGTCCCGCCCACACCTGTTTGCCAAGTGAGTGCCCCCATTATTGCCCAGGTAGTGCCCACTCCTGTTTTGAGCCCAAGGTAGGTTGCCCCCCCATTGTTTGCCAGGGAAGTTTTGCCAGGTTTAAAAGATGTGTCCCCCAACTGATTTGGCCCGTAGGTAAAGTGGCCCCCCCCTATTTTTTGTTGCCTTATGTAGTGCCGCCCCATTGGTGTTGCCAGGGTAGGATGCCCCCTCATGTTGCCAGGTAAGTTGCCCCCCAATGTTGCCAGTTAGTGGTCCCCCATCCTGTTTTGCCCCAGTAGGAAATGGCCCCCCTCCCGGTTGCCAGGGTAGTTGTCCCCCCCCCCCCTATTTTGTTTTTATATGCCCCAAGGGTAAAGATGCCCCCTCCCTCCTGTTTGCCAGGTAGATTTCCCCCGCCCCCCTCTGTTATTTGCCCAGGTAGATGTTCCCCATTGTTTTGCCAAGGTTTAAGTGCCCTCCCATTAGTTTGCCCCAGGTATTAAAAGTTGCCCCCCTTCTGTTTTATGCCCAGGTAGTGCCCCCCCCTCTGAATGCCCAGTAGTGTCCCCGCCATTTGATGGGCCAGGTAGATGCCCCCCCTCTTTTGTGTGCCCATGTAGAAATAAAAATTGTCCCCCCCCTCCTGGTATGCCAGGGAAAGGAAATAATGATACCCCTCTGTAGCCCATGGTTTATAGTGGGTTTCCCCTAGAAGGATTATTAAATAAAAATAAAAATATAAAATAAATATTCCTTAACTTACCAGATTTCCTTCCCCCTTTTTCTCTCCCCCGTCCTGAGAGCCCGGTGGGTGCCCCGCTTGTGCGCAGCAGAGAGACAATGGGCCACTGCGGAAGCAGTTGCCCGCCGCCGATGGACGTTGACCCCCATCACATCGCGCGCCCTGCCCACCCGCGGCCTCCCAGGGGGAGCCCGTGTAACAGACTGGAAATCCAAATAGATCCCAAGATGTTTCAGCCTCCGGCCGCTGACATTCACCGCGCGGTGGGGGGCAGGCCAGCCGGCCCCGGTGAAATGGGCAGTCCATTGCATTTGGGGTCCCACTGTGGGGGGAACCCCGGCCAAAGGCAAGCCGAGGTGGGATTTGAGGGGGCCCACAGACCCCGTGGCGGCCGTAAAACACCGGGGCTCCCCGCCCAAAGGTGGAAACCCCCAGGACCCCCCCCTCTTCCCCCCTTTGACCCCGGCGACGCTCAGGCCGGCCCCGCGCTGGGCGGCCCCGAATTTCCCCCCCGGCGCCCCCCGCCGTTCAAGAAAAGCGGTGCCTTTTTAGTCCCCCGCCTCCCCAGTTGGGCCCAAAGGGTAAGGAGCCGCCGGGCTGCCCCCGGTGAGGGGGCCCCCAGGAGATTCGAGGGGCCCCCACCGGGGCAGTAGGCCTAACCAGGGCCCAAAAAGATGAAAGAGAACGGCCCCCCTGGGAGAGGTCAAATTGGGGAGAAGTCCCCTTTGAAGAGTCCATGGTTTTAAGTAAAGCTGGAAAATGAATTGCCCGTGCTGGGGCAAATGGGAAGCCCTGTGAAGGATTTTGGCCAGAGAGGAGAAGGCAGTGAGGAAATGTTACTAGCGAGGATAGAAGGGTGGATAAGACTGGCAAGCAGAGTTTTAAAGGATTGATTATGGGAGGGGAGGGGAGGTGGTATGCTTAGCTGGGAGGCACCCCCAACAAGAGAAAAAGGAGAAGTTAGCAAGTAAAGACCCCACCCCTAATAAGCGGGAGATTAACAAAGGGGCATGGTGACCCCTTAGCGCCACAATTTTTTGAAGTGGTCCCCCCCCCATAGTTGAGGAATGAAGGCGGAAGACGAGAAAGAATGATTATGTTTTCCCAGGTTTTGGAGGCGCGGCCAGGCCAGAGGTTGAAGGGTTTGTGGGATGTGTGGGTTTGAAATGATAAGTCAGAGTTCCTAGGATTAAACCCAAGGCCAGCGGACCTTGCGTGTATCCCGGTGGAGAGTGTAGAGCCGTTGACTAGAAAAATAATATAGGATCAGGGCAGGGGTAAGAAGTTGGAATAGGGTTGGAAGAAGATAAAATGAAAGTGTTTTATATATATAATTTTAAATTCAATAACAATTAATAAAATAAATATATATATATAAATATTATAAAATTAGTTTTTTATAAGTTATATTCAATCATTTAATATTAAAAATTATCTTAAGTGCTAGGAAATGGACAAGCAAAGAAAAATTGACCCAAGCCCCCCCCTGGGGCCCTGGTGGCCCCCTAGATATTGTAGTCCTTTTGTGCTAATGGAGAAAACAAGCCAGTTACATATTTTTCCCCCCTGAGCAAACAAACAGTCCCCCCCCCCACCCCCCCCTTAATCTCCAAAAAGCCAACAAGAGCAAATAAAATAAATTGTGACTTCTAAGAAACACTTTTTATATCAATCCCTAATAGGCAGTAGGAAGATATCTTTTTAAAGTAAAAAGCAAAAGAGGCCTTCCCTTACCCCTATTATGAATCCTTTTTCCCCCACCCTCCCAGTTTCTTCCATAATAAATTTAATATTAGACCCACCAGTGGCTTATTTTTTTCCTTGGTTCCTCCTCCTCTCCATATAAATGATCACAATCATTTAATGTCCCCTCCCCCCCATTTCTGTAGAAACACTCAGGGTGAACATGTTTGATTTGTTTTTTGGCGCCCAGCACTGCCAATTTTAAAATTGTCACGCAAATTGTAGTGTAAGGAAAATGAGTCCACCTAGACATCTAAGAAAACCCCCGGGGTCCTTTAACTTGTGGGGTGCCCCCAATGTAAAAATCAGGCCACAATTCCCGTTAAAGCACCAAAAAGACCAATTCCCAGGGCTTCCGGTGATAGTCAACGAACCTTTTATAAAAGGGCCTTATACTAACTCCCAGTCCAATATTTTTTCCCCAGTTTTTATTTTTTAGGGTGCCCTCGGCTTATATTTGGGGTTCGGCTTATAACATGAAATATAAGGATAACCCTAAAAAACCACGTAACATTTAATTTTAAGACCCCACCCTAAAAAAAGGAATTTAACCCCTTGATGAAGCCATGGCCATGTGCAGGCCACCCCAAAAAACCAATGTAAGGGGGGGGTGAGAAATAAAAATAGTGAATTTTATTGTTATTTTTAATACTTATTTGTGTTCCAATTCCTATTTCTTGTGAGGCACATTTGGTAAAAGTTGGTGTAGATATACTGGGCAGATACACCACTACCTGGATATAAATTGAAAAAGAAGAATCTAAAATTAGCCCCTGAGATAGTAAAATGTAAAAAATTGAGAATTAAGATATTGGGTAAAAGATAAAATTCCTCAGAGAGTGGGCAGTGCTTTTTAGAGTTTGGGTACTATAAAGTCTAACCTTGCTTTCTAGGAAAAAAGCGTAGCTTTTAGTTTAAACAGCTCTTAGTATAGTTTCCCAAGAGCAGTCACCTTTAGTTAAAACATGGGGAAACAGAGAGGAAAACTTCCGATTTCGCCCCTGAATTTTTTTTTAAAAAAAAAAAAAAACCCCTTTGTCATTAATCCAAACAGGGATTTTTCCCCCTGCTCCCCATTAGGTCCCCCCCCACTGGGAAAGAAAGTACCCTATGCCAATTACATTTTACTAAAGTGTAAAAAAAATAAAGGAACGACATGTAATAAAGAAAAAACCGGGGCTGCACCAGATATCTGGAGGCATCCCCGTTTTTTCCAGCGCGATAACAGGCCCCGCAAAGCCCCCGTTACGCCTACCATTTATTATTAAAATGGCCCATACAACCTTTATCCATGCGCAATTACATAGTGGCCCCCGCCCGTGGCCACTTAGTAAATGCGCCTGATTTTTCGGAGGAAGGTGTGGAACGATTGAGGCTCCACGTTAAAAAAAAACCAATAAAATAAACGAAAAGCTTACAAGATTTTTTATAAGCTTTTCCCCCCTGTACAGCATTTCCTAGGCTATTAAATGCCCCTGGGAAAAAAAGTAGAGAGTCACTTTCAAAATTGGTTAATACCCTGAGCTAAAGAAAAATGGAGGCCCCCCCTAAGCCCCGCTAAGAAAAATGTCCTTGCGCACAGAATATATGAACCCCGCCTGTAGAGCAAAGGGATATCATAAAAATTTTAGGTAGCATTCCTAGGCACTATAAAAATGCGCATGGGAAAATTTGGTGTTTATTTTATAAAACGCCCAAATTTCATACATACCATTTCCGCACCCCAAAGTGGTAAAATAAGAATAACCCAGTCCCATGGGATTAAAAAAAACAGAAAAAACACAAAAACAAAAAAAAAATTATGTATATAAAAGAAAAGTGGAGTAAAAAAAAGGAAAAAAAAATAAAAATTTTATTTAAAAATTAAAAAAAAAAAATATTGTTGCCAACGCATATTACAAAAACAAAAATAGGAAAACCTATACCCATAATTTGTAACAATTTAAGGACAACCCTGGTGTGAAAAATAACACCGTAAAATTTAATCTAACAGTTTTTAAGTGGTGAAAATTGGTAAAAAAAAATTTTAAATAAAAAATGCAAGTGATAAACACTTTTAATGTATCAACTGATTTGGGCAGACATTTTAAAAAAAAAAAATAAAAATTTAGCGAGCCCAAAATATATAATTTATGGGTAACACAAACTAAGCCTCCCAACTACCTTCTATTTCCCCATATTAAAAGTCCCTCATTACAATTGGTTTTCCTTGTATAAAAATATAAAAAAAAGTTTTTTACGACCTGTATATGAATACGTGGGTGAGTAGGCCAACACCACAAAATAAAAAGTGTAGCTATGGATCAAAGTAAGAGCCTAATAAATGCCCTGGTGTGCTTTTAATGTGGTTAAAAAGGTAAAGAAATTTTACCTTTTTACTTTAAAACAAACTCCCCCAACCCGCTTGAACAAAGCTTAGTAGTTAATAAATTTGGACCCAAAAACCCCTTTTTAAAAGCAAGCCTTTTTTTATTTTTTTGTGGATGGGGGAAAAAAAAAATATTTCCCTTCCTTTAAAAGCCAAAAACTAGAAGGCCAAAAATAACATAAAAGAAAATAATCCCCTTCCTTGAAAGAACTATCCTATCTACAGCGACGCAAAAGTAAAAATATAAAAGAAAATATATTAACTACATGTCATAATGAAAACAATGCCTAAATACATTGAATTTGAAAAGTCTTCTTGTTTTGTCTAGGGGATAATCATTATAATAGAGGAAAATGGCTGCCAGACTCCTTCCTGTGCAGAAACCTGTCCTGGAATGCAGAGTACAGCAGACTCTGAGTTACTTCCTTATTAGGCAGACAGGCATTACTGAGCATGTGTGCTGTGCTCAATCAGCCTGAGACTCGTTTGGTGTGAGGGACAGCTCTGCAGTGTAGAAAGGAGACTGTTTCAAATAAATGTGTGCAGATATTTGTGTGTATGCTTTGCTATATATATAAAATAATTTGGTGTGGTTATGGTATATAGAATCTATAGCTCAGCTTAGAGAAAGCGGCTGTAGTGGGAGATGTAGTTATCAAACAGTGCGCCGAGCAACTCTAGTTTCATCCACTAGTCCAGAGAGGACAAAGATCCAACATGGCGATAATATGTGATATATTAGTGTTTGTAAGTAGTTCACACACTATATTGTGACATAGATTTACTGCTTATCCTTAGTATTGCTCCATTATATGATTTTGTTTTTGGTTTCTCACACAACCCCTTTAATGGGATATCTCATCAATAAACTCTTCATAGAGTGTCTTGCCATATGAATCCCATATAATTAAGTAGAACTAAAAAAGTGAGATATAGGCAGTCCCCAATTTACATACATATAGATTAGCAGACCTAACCGGGTTGCCCTTGTATCTTGTTAATAGCACTTTTTTAAATTTATTATGGCTATGTTTTTTATGATTATCCATTAAAATGATATGTTACTTTTCTGGTTATACTCAATTATATGAGATTTATGTAAATTTTTGGTTTCTGAGCTTTCTATTTTGAGTTTTCTCAGATTGGTTATCTTGCCATATGGTTAAAAAAAAAAAAAAGTTGGATGCTTTGTCCCAAAATACACTGAAGTTTAGGAAAAAAAATGATAATCAGTAGATCATAAAATCTGACAGAATAAGTTAGCTCAATTTATTAACAAATTTAGAACTGCCACATCTATATATTGGTCTTCTTTGGTATAAATTAGTCTTCATCATGATCTGTTGGTGCAGAAAAAAACTAAGATTTTCGTAACTTACTCATTACTTTATACACAAAACCAAATTTGACCAGCACCTCCAGTGCAACTGACCTGGACTGGTTCACACGATATGGCAAAAATGCATAAAGCAAATTTTACAGAAACTAATTTAAATAAATTACAATAGCACGCAGTAGGGACTAAATCACATAAAAGCATTGAACTCATAGAACATTTACAATGCATTACTGCTATCCTCTTTACAATTATTAAAAAAAAGGTTTTTAGTGCACAATTTGATCAATATGCATCTCTATGGTGCCAATGCCTTAATAAAATTAGGACAACTGGCTCCATTCACACTGTTTATAGGGCCTACAATCAGGCAGGTGGGGGGCCCCACCGAGAGACCCACCTGATGAGTTTACCTTGATGCAATAGATGGGCATATGTAATATGCACAAGATGTCTATTTTATACATGTATAAAGGATAGCAGTAAAGTATTTTAAATGTTCCATAAGTTCAATGTTCAAATAGGTTTTGGTGCCCACTGTGTGTTTCTGTCATTATTGTTTTGGGGGAATTTATAACCAAAATGGACTGTAATGTGACTAAATTTCTCTTTCTTACTGTCCAACAGAGGTGGATTTCAAACCAGAACTGACAGTCAATAAAGTATTTGCCTGCAACCTGCGAATTGTGAGCCATGAACTCACCCGTGACCTCACCCACCCTGAGAGCACTATATTTAAAAGGGAAGCCGCTCACCTGGATAAACTGGTACCATTTACTCCTGTTTAATATATGTTCTTCAGACTCACAGAGCTGGATGAGGCTGATGAAACTGTCTCTGTTCTTCTTTACTAGGCATGAAACCTTCAGAGGGTTGTTGCCTGTATGTTTATAGCTAAAGGCATTAACAGTACAAGTGAACCAGTATGCAAAAAATATGGACAAATTGCTGACACCTTGTCTAAAGTAATCCAGAACATAGTCCTATAAGCACTGCCCATTACCAAAAGTAGTCTGTCCACCTGCATTAGCAGGTATTGAAAAAATGGCACTATGCAAATATCACACAGCATTAAAATGGCTTTGGGATGGTAGGCCTGCATTTTAATGTAATTACATTTCTGACAATGGATGTAACTTCTTTGTAACATCCCTGCAATGTTTTGTTGTCTTTTAACCATTGATTTTGTAACTTCTTTGATGCACTTTGTATAACCCTCTCACTACCCCTGGGAGACCAGATATTACATTGCAAAGTGGCGTAGATTTCTATGTAAATCCTTCCCCAAAGTGGGTGTTTCACAGGGGCATTCTCAGTTGGGTTGGGGGCAGAACTTAAAGGGGTTGTCTGCCATGCTGTTTCACAGAGCCACAGCCAGCTTCAGACTCCCAATTCGTGGTTAGGCTGTGGGTGAGTCTGTAGCAGTGATTGGCATATCAGCTCTGCTATTTCTAGCTATTCCTGTTACAAAGACATGACTGCTGGAGATTTAAAACTTATCATTCAAACTCCTGTGCTAGAGGTAAGACTCTGCAGGAAGTGACTCACCATTGTCAGACGAGCAATGAGAGAAGATAGAACAGGGAGAAGTGGTCAGTAGTGTTGAGCGATTTTTATCGACAAAGTTGAAATCGGTAAGGTTTTTATGGTGATCAAAATTTTCAGATCATGCGATAATTAAGGTTAAAAAATCTGTGCTTTCATCTATTAAGATCGCGCCAATTTTCGGCACTTCCTGTCATTTTGGCGGCCAGCAAATCAGATTACAGAAAAGACAGGTGAGATGTGTGTGCGACGTCATGACTGGATGTGTATGGTTGCGATTGGCTGGAAAATCACATGACCTCGTTTAACATAAAAACAGCCCTTACTGTTCAGATTTAGTGTCTCTCAGCGTCTCATAGGAATAGGACGTTTCGCTCTGCCTGTGGCCAAAAAAGCTCAGCGAAATTTAGTCTATTTTTGCACAGAAAACCTCTACTATTAGCTGTGATCCTTCCAATTTAGTTAATTAGAGATTTGAAATTTTTTTGTAGTTAGCTAGAGAATTTTTAACCCCTTACCGCCGGAGCCAGTTTTGGGCCCCTCTGACAGAGCCCTATTTTTGAATCTGTTATGTGTCACTTTTTGTGAGAATAACTTTTTGACACTTTTTAAAATTTTCCATGTGATTCAGAGACTGTTTTTTTCGTGACACATTGTGCTTTAAGATAGTAAGAAATTTTTGGGCCAAAAAAATGATTGTTTATTTGTGAAAAAATATCTATATTGTGGTAAAAAAAGTGAAAAATTTCCCAATTTCAAATTTAAAAAAAATTTCGGGCATTTAAAGACAGATAGTTTTTTCCCCACTCAAAATGGGTTTAAAATAGCATCTACCATATGCCCCTGCTTTTGTTTGGCATCTTTTTTTTAAATGTCTTTTTTTTTTTTTTTAGGGGCATTAGGGGCTTAAAAAATTTATAGAAATTTTTTAAAAAATTTTCAAAAAAATTTGCAATATACATTTTTTTGGGAAACAGCCCCAGTTCTAACGTGACTTTGTTTGCCCCTGTATGTTAATCCCCCCAAAATGCCCTTTCATCAAAGAAACTACACCCCTTAAAGTTTTAAAAAACCGAATTTAGGGAAGTTTTTTTAAACCCAAATTAGGTGTTTCACGGGGAAATTTAAAGCAAAGGGAAGTAAAATTTCAAAATTCATTTTTTTTGCAGTTTTTCAATTTTTTACATTTTTGGGACAAAAAATACGGTAAATGTGATCAGGAAATGCAAATTAATTTTGTTTCCCCAGTTTCCCTGCTGTTTTCAGAGATTTTCCCATATTTGGCCCTAGTGCTTTATTTGGCTCAACCACAACCCCCAAAAAAATGGGAGGAGACCTACTGGCCCACTGGGAGTCCTTTTTCATTAAAAATTTTTTTTTGGGGGCCAAATTTCAGGTTTGGGGCACCCAAAGGTTCCAAAATTTAAAAAAATACCCCAAAAAAAGGGCCCCCAAATGGAAACTACCCCCCTTAGGGAATATACCCAAAGAGGTGAAATGAGTAAAACACCCCAAGGCGTTTCACAAATTTTTTTTAGCGTTCGGCTCAAAAATTAAAAAAAAAAATTTTTTTTCCAATAATCTGAAATTTTTTGGCTGAAAATTTTTCATTTTTCCCAAGGAATTTTAAAAAAAAACCCCCAAAATTGTGTTACCCCAATTTCTTCCAATTTCGGCAAAAACCTTACATGGGGGTGAAACAGCTTTTTGGGGCGCATGGCGGGGGGTACAAGGGAGGGAGTGCTATTTGGCTTTTGGCCACAGAATTGTGGGGCCTGCGCATCTGAAAACCCCCCAAAGTACTAGAACGGTGAACCTCCCAGAAGTTTCCCTTTTTGGATTCAAACCCCTCAGGGATCCACAAAAGGCCTTTTTTCAAACGGCTTAAAAGGGGCCGTATTTCGGTCCGTAATTACGCGCCAAAGTGCCCCCAATTAGGGGCCGAAAACGGCCCCATTCTACGGTTTTCCAGTTTTCATAAGAACTAGGGTTTTGTCTCCTTTTCGCCGGGCGGGGAGATAATTGCATGCCACTTTCTAGGGGGTATACGCCCGTAGCAGTGTTTGTTAGGGGCCCGGCAAATGGGGCCGGGGCCCCCCGCCACTCCCCGCCCCCGCCCCGTCCCCGGCGTAATTGCGGGGCAAATTAACGCCCTGCAAATCACCGGTGAACATACCCAAAGGCATTTCACAGGGCTTTTCGGGGACGTAATTCGCCCCAAAATTACCGCCAGAGTGCGCCAATTACGGGCTAACCCGTCCCAGTAACTACGGTAACCCCGTTTCTAGAAAAAGGATTCATCTCCTTCCCTGCTCGGCGAATACGGGGGGGGGGGTAAAAATTAAAGGTAACTTTCTAGCGGCGTATACGCGCCGCTAGCAATGACTGTCTATGGGCGGCGAATTTTGCCGGCCCCCCTTTCACTCCCACGCTCCCCCCCCGCAGTTAAGCCCGGTGAAACATAGCCAAAGGGGTGTATTGTGATTTTGGGCGACATGTTCCGTATTTTTTTTTTAGCAGGGGCCGGGAAATGGGGGGGGGAAACGCAGTTCCGATTGTTTTTGGCTTCTTTTTACAGTATTCCCATAGGGGAAAAATTTGATGGGAAAATTTTACTAGGGGGTCGGTCAATTACAATGAAGAAATTTTTTATATAGTTTTTTTTATTTTTTTATTATTTTTTACACAATAGAAGGGGGTTTTTAAAAAGTTGCTTTTTTATGTTGCCTATTTGGGACACCCATAGCTTTCTTAATTTTTTGATTTTGGGGCGCTTGTGGCTTGTTTTTACGAGATGAGTAATGTTTTTTGGGGTCCCTTTTGGGGGGGGCATGTGATGCTTTGATCATTTTTTTAATTTTTTTTGTAGGCTTTTTGTTCAAAATACAGCAATCCTGTAGTTTTTTTTTTGTTTTTTTTTTACACGTCATGTGCGGATAAATGACATGCTAGTTTTCCCTCAGCGGGTTTGATACGTTCAGCGATACTTTGTAATTTTTTTAATGTTTACTGCTTTTTACCCAATAAAAACCTTATTTGAAAAGGGAAAAAAAACGTTTTTGCTTTTCCCGCAGGGCTAGAGCATAACTTTTTTTATTTTTCTGTTTATGGAGCTGTTTAAAGGGGCGTTTTTTTGCGGGGGTGAGTTGAGTTTTTAGGGAAATTTTTGAGGGGGACAAGACTTTTGATCGCTTTTAAATCCGTTTTTTGGAAGGCAGGGGAAGAAAATACTGCAATCCTGCAGTGTTTTTTTTTTTTATTTTTAATAGCGTTCACCTGCAGTATCCGTGAAAATTTTTTTATCTGTGGTTTAGACATTACGGTGATACCCAATTTATTAGTTTTTTTATTTGAAAGCACAAATTTTTTTTAAAAAAAAGTGTTTTTTTTGTGTAAAACAAAATTTTTTGCATCGCTATTTTAAAAACCGAAAATTTTTTAAATTTTTCGTTACAAAACTGTGTAAGGGCTTTTTTTTGCGGGATGAATACATTTTAATTGGTACAACTTTGGCGTTTATATTAGTTTTTGATTGCTTTTTTTCCATTTTTTTGTGCCGAGGATTCAAAAAATCGCAATTCTGGGCTTTTTTTTTTTGTTTTTTTTTACGGGTTCACCGTAGGGTTAATTAATGACAGATTTTGGGTGGGTCGCTAGCACGCGGCGATAAAAAAATATGGGGTCTTTTTTATTTTTGGTCTTTTGGGGGGCGATGGCGGGGTTTGTAAAGGGGAAAAGGGCGGTGTTCGTGTTTTTAAATTTATTTTTTGTGTTTGTGTTTTATTTTTTAACTTTTTTTTTTTCTTTTTCACACTTTTTACACTTTTCCCCGGGGGGAATTGCATAAACGATTCAGACCGTTATGCAATAGGAGTACAAAAGTTATACGTATGTGGTCCCAGGAACGTCTGTCAGCTGCCCACAATGCATTGTGGGCATCGTGACGTCACCAACAACCCGGATGTGTCATTCAGCATCGGGCTGCCTGGTAGGAGTTTCATAGCGCCCAGCGCCATTACTGCGCCGGATCTGGGAGCAGGAGCTCATCCTGCCCCCCGCAGCCGCGATGTCGCACCAGATGTCGGAATCGGGGGGGTTAATCCCCCGCGGCCCGGGGTCATCCGGCCCCTGGGGGTGGGTTCCCAAAAACCGCCGTTTTGCCCCTCCCCGCCGTGAGCGCGCAAAATCGTTTGACTCCACACGGGGAATTTGCGGGCCCCCACCCGAAAATTGCCGTATGGGCGCAAAAGTCGGTAAGGGGTTAAAACAGCATTACCCCTGTTAAATCAAGGGGGGAGCGGGGGGGGGGGGCCCCCGGGGAATACAGACAAGCTTATCTATAAAGAACATGGATAAAATTTACCAAGATTGTGTAGACATTGCACTGCAATATCTTTATTATTAACAGTTTGTATTGAAAAAATTTTTGGATTTGGGCAGCCTTAATTATATTGGATACCAAAACATTCTAGAATGCAGGTCTTTGTTAGGGCAAACTCCATTTTGGGCAAAAAAATACCCGGTAATAAACGAAAAAATAACAGATAGTGTTTTTTTACTTTTTCGCACCCAGCTTTGTTCATTGACGCCTTCCCCCTAAATCTTAAAACAGCAATTCAAAGTCACCACGGGAATTGAAAGGTGCAAAAAATCCGTGTATTATACAAAAACATAAAGATAGTGTTTTTTGCACTTTTGCCCAGTCCCGATTTGTTGTAACACCTTTCAGTTTTAAATTTTAATCCAGCAATTTTTTTTTCATTAGAGGGGTTTGAGAATTGCTGGATTTCCCGTTTTTTAATAAGATTTTTCCAAAAATTTTTTCCATACCTTCTAAAAAATTTTTATTTTTCCCTGAACATGGAGCAAAAATTTTAAAGGTGGTAAGCGAGAAAAAGAGGGGGTACCCACATGGGGGTAGGGGTTACGAGAAAAGGGGAAACTCCTTCCATGGGGGCGACAAAAACACAGGCCAGCGGACCCGTCATTTTGAAGGCCTCAGGCCTGTAAATGCTGGGTAAAGGGCCTGTAAAATCAAAAGTAACAAAACATCTGGGAAATCTGCCCTTTCGGGGGTTAAATGCAACCTGCATCTAGCGTCTTACCCCTCGTCCTCCCAGCAGGGCCCCCAAAAATTGGGCCATCCTCATCAGCTTTCCGTCCAACAAAAGGGAAAGCCCAAATGTCAACTCGGGTACCCACCACTGTGGAAATCCATTGTCTGAAGACCTCTTTGATGCAAAATGCGGTTGGGGGCAGAAGCATTTTAAAAAGACAAGGGATGATTTAGTCTGCTCTGACCCCAGTTACTGTTTCCATCAGAGGAGGTAAAGGAACCGGGGTAAATTGGCAAAAATCCCGGGCTGGGAAACGCAATTGCAGTGCCCCTTGTTGTAGCCCGCAGTTTTGGATGCAAAAATTTCGGGAACGACCAAGTCCCCTTTGTTTTATGATGATAAAATTTTGGGGACGAAATTGGGGAAATCCACCCGGTTTTTTTCCGAAGAATTTCCCTTGCGAGCGCTTCATAGTGACAGGAGGAAGACGATGGGGTGTGTAAATTTTTTTAAAAACGGGCCCCACCACAAAAAGGGAGAGGGAGGCGCAGAAGTCCGCTGAGGGGGATTCCGCCACCCAAGGGTCGGGCCCCAAAACCCCCCCCTCGCTTACCCCCGGCCCAAAAAGGGTCCAGGACCTCTCGGGCCGGGGCCCTTTCTTTGAGAAAACCCTTTTGTTTTCCCAGCGATGCATATGGCCTTTGCCGAAAACCAAAAGTAAGGCAAGAACCAAAAGGGGTTAACCCCACCAACATGCCCAAGCCCACATGCAGCGAATGAATGAGTTGAAATGGGGGGAACCCCTTGGCCAAAAAAGGGCCCGGGGACCAAACCCGGGGGCCCCCAAACCACGTCAACCCCTGCCCCGCCTCCTCCTCCTCCGCCACCACCAACCCCTTTCCCAGTCCCCCATGTTCTCAGAGTCTTGACCCAAGGGCGGCCTCCGCTTCAGCCCCATCGCGCCCGAGTACCACCAGCCCCAAACCAGAGACCCACCCTACCCCTTCCCCTTCCCCCCATTTTTGTTTGACCTGCACGCCGTACAGCGGCCAGTCTAGCAGCCACCCTTTCTGTTTTCCCCCAGGTTTGGGGGGAGAAGAAACATTTTTAACCCCAAAAACCACCCCCCAAAGCCCAAAAGCCTGAATGTCGCATTCCCAGGTTTTTTGGCCCTTTGGGAAATTTTTCCCTTTCCCCGTCTGGTGGACACAAAATGGGTTCCGCCACGCAGGGCCCCTTCCCTGCCCCCAATACCAGATCCCGAGCAGGAATTTTTTTGCCAAAAAAAGCCGTCCCTACCCTGGCCACCAAACATGTCATCAAAAAATTTCCAAGGGGCTTTGGGTCTGCATCTGTGTCCGGAAAGTCCAACCTCCCCACGACAAAAGGGACTAGTAAGCAGGGCCAACCCGCTATATCTCTGGGGAACAGCTCACGGGGGTGATGGGTGGATGATTCGGGGGTGACGGTGGCTCTCGGGCTCGGCGCACCTCTTAAAAAACCACAGGGATGGTGCGGGGCTTTTTCCCCCAAAAGGCCCTCTGGTGGCATCCCCCGTCCCCCGAGACACCGGGGCCGTTTTGGGAAAATTTGAATCTGCCGGGGAGACCGCCCACACACGGTTTCAGGAGCTGTGGACGGCCCCCCCCGGGCAAAAAACCCGAGGCTGGCGGGGTGAAAAAAAACCTTTGTGCCGGGCCCAGGGGGTTTGTGCGATAACGGGGGGAAATTCCCGGGGCCGCCCTTAAGACCCGGTGGGCTGGACCCACATCCCTTGCCGGCACATGTCAAAAACCCTTTGTTGCCCAGAAATTTTTTAAAGAGCCCCCGGGGTGGGGACTGCCTGCTGAAAGGCTCGAGTCGGGTTTTCCCGCACTTCCGTTTTTCGCACCCTGCTTCGTCCCCCCTGGCCCGCGTTGCAGCGTCAGCTCGGCCTCCCCGTCAAAACCCTCTCCCTTTGGGTTTACGTGGCAACCCCCTGGAAATTCCCCCCTCCCCATGCCCCCGCATTGTGGGGAGCAGCGCAATGCCATTACGCAGTACGAAGTGACACTGGCCGGGCAAGCAAACGGTGGCGGGCCCCCGGGTTTGAGCCACCCCAGAGTGGAGGCAGGTGAAAGAGCTCGCACCCCTTGCCAAATTTTTGAAGAAGCCAAACCAAAAAAGGCAGTGCGGGGCCCATGCCCTTGTCCCGCATGAGCATTGTGGGGATCTTAGTTCTGGAACGATCGTTGGGCCCCCTTTTTTTGAAACAAACAGGTCCCGCCAGGACGGGGGAGGAGATGGACACAGGTTACAGGCCCGGAGCCATTTCTCCGCAAAATCCCCCAAGGCCCGAAGTTTCTCAAATTTTTTCGGTCTTCATTTAGGCAGGGTTCCCGGGGCCAGAGCAAATGCAAGGGGGCACCTCAAAACTCTCAGGGGCATCATCTGAGGCCCAATTTAGGGCTGTGTTGAAGCCCGTGCCGGGGGAAGCGGAGGAGGAGGAAAGGGGGAGTAGGGAAATTTCCTTTGACACCGACACCCTCCTTTGGGAAAAGGTTGGCCCGGGAAATTTTAGGCAGGAAAGAGGAAGATGAGTTTGTAGTGGGCCCCCCAACCCAGAGGGTTTGGGGAAAACCCAAAGGGTCCATCTCTCACATGAGTGGGTTGGATGCCCATTTTTCCCCCAACATTTTCCTCGCATTTTTGGCCATCCCAAAAAAACCAAAAGTTTTCTGGGGGGCCACCCCCCTGGATCCCCGGTAAAAAAAACAAAACTCAGCAATTTCCTTTTCCCCCCAACCCCAAAAAGAGATTAAAAAAACCCAAAAAAATAGACCTTGGTGATTGATCAACTGGAGACCTCTGTTGCGTCTGTTTTAAAGTTCCTCAAATTTTCCAGGGGGGGAAAAAACATCGCGAGTGAAAAGCCCGTAAAATGCCAAGCAGCCGTAGCGGCAGCAGCAGGCAAGGTTGGGGAAGCCTAATGGGGGCCCCCCGGCAATCTTTATTTTCCCCTTTAACCCAAACCCGCAATGGGGGCAAAACATCCAAAAACCCAGAGACCACTTAAAATCATGGTGCACGACTTCTGCATTCAACCCCCCGATGTTTTTGGGGTTTTTTTCCCGGAACCCCAAAAGTTCTGGGTACCAAAATGGACGAATGGTCCGAGCTCGCTCGCCAAAGCCATAGAGGGGTTGTCCCCGCCCCGCAGCCCAAACGTCATATCCCGAGTGGCCCCTTTCCCGCACACTGGGGAGTCCATTTTAAAACAAAAAGCTTCCCACTTTCCACAGATAATGTGGATCGTTTAGTTTCATCAAAATGAATCAGGCCCTGGGTCCTTTATGATGTTGTGGGGCCCCCAATTTTCCGAGGGAAACCCATTTTGTTGCTGGGTTTCTTCAATTCCTCTCCAAAAAGAAACAGTCCCCTTGAAAAAATTATTTTAAAATGATCATTTTTTTATAAATTTTTTTTTCTTTAATTTCCCAACAGTTCATTTTGCTGTTTTGCTGGGAGGAAAACTAAAAAAACACCAAGGTTTCATGACAAAACCCCTATTTCCCTTTTCTCACAAATTTTTCACTTGTAAATGGTTTGGGGGCATGTTGCCTCACAATTTTTAAACAGTGGCGAGAAGTCATATTTATAATTTTTTTTGGGGGCATGTTTCTGTGAAAATACAGCAATAATCATGGTCCTTTGGAAAAAGAAAAAGTGGGTTCTAAAATGGCATTTCTCCTTCACAATTTTTTACAGGGATGAGAATCATATTTATAATTTTTTGGGTTTATGCGCTTTGGAAAAGGAGCAATTCTACAGGTCCTATTTTAAAAAAAAGTTTTTTTCTAATAGACATTTGTTCTTCCAATTGTCAAAAGTGGCCATGGGTAAAGTTTTTTAAAATTTTTTGGGGGGCCCCTTTTTCTGTGACATGCAGCTTTTTACTAATTTCCCATTTTAAAAAATGTTGTTTCCCAACAGACATTTTTTTCTTCCAATTTGGGCCCAAAAGTGGCTCCCAAGGGGGTGGTGCTGGTCAGAAAAAGGGAAAAGGGAGGAAAAACCCCGTTTTGGACCAATTTGGAAAATGACTTGTTTTTTTCAAAATCTTTTAACCCTAGCTATCAATCCCCTTTTTTGAGACAACCCATTTTTAAAAAATTAAAAAAAAAAAAAAACAAAGACATGGTGGGATTCCCAAACCCATTTTAAAAATGTGTTTTTTTAGAATTAAAATTTCTAAAAAAACTTGCATGAAAAAAAATTTCCGTTAAAAAAAAATTTCCCTGAATTTTTTACAAGGGAAAGGGAAGGAAAAAATTTAACCCGATGTTGGGTTTTTCAGAGGGCCCTGGAGTATGGAGCAGGACAAAGAAAAAAGCAGAGACCTTTCCTCCAGCACGTTTAGTAAAATGAGGGAAAAAAAAGCCAAAATAAAAGGGGACCTGGGTGGAACAGGAGCGTTAACCCCCAGTATTTCCAAGTGAAACTCAATTTGTCCACACTCATACGGAGGGGGCCCAAACCTACCCCCGGAAATTTACGTTTTACTGAGGAAGGGGGGAGTTCTCCCCACTTCCGCAAATCTTTCTTCAGCCCCGACGTTTTTGTTGCGCGTCATCGGGGGATTTTTAAACCCGCGTTTAATAGATGACGGGCGCCCGCCTGGGCTCTCCCCCGCACCCACCGTAACTCCCGGGCCCCGGGTCTGCTTTGGGCCCCGGACAAGGGATAAAATCAATGTCCCCGTGAAACAAAAAGGGGGTTGAAAGGGTCCTTTTTTTCCCGGAAATTTTTTTAAAAAATTTGGGGGGTTTTGCCGGTTTGGGGCTCATCCCGTGGGCCCCGGGAAAAGGTTAGTCAATGTCCAGTGGAAAAATAAAAAGGTGGTTGAAAAAACTCCTTTTTTTCCCGGCCCCTTTTTTAAAAATTTTGGGGGGCATGCAGGTTTGTGGAGCATGCTGTGGCCCTGGAAAGGTATAGTTCCCAATTGTCCAGTTTAAAAATAAAATTTGGGGGGGGGTTGGGAAAAACTCCTTTTTCCGGACTTAAATTTAAAACTGGGGGTTATGCAGGTTTGGGGGGTCTTTCTGTGGCCCCCGGACAGGTATATCAATGTCCCCTGAAAAAATAAAATGGGGTTGAAAAACTCCCTTTTTTTGGGGACTTTTTAAAAGTGGGGGTCATGCAGGTTTGGGGGGCCCTGCTGCGTTTCCAGGACAGGGAATTCCCAAAGTCCAGTTCAAGTAAAAAGATGGGTTTATTTTCATACTGCCCTTTTGGGCCCCCTTTTTAAATTTGGGGTGATGCCCTTTTTAAAGGGGCATGCTGTGTTACAAGGGCGGGGTTTGTGAATGGTGTGTGACTTTTTTTCTGTGGCTTTTTTTAAACCTAAGTGTTGTGGCCTAAGGGGGTGCACTATCCATTTACTGTTGTGGGTGTTAAATTCCCCGCTTCTCCAGCCCCGTTTTTGGGGGTAAGAATGAAGGTGTTGTTGCTCTTCCCCTAGACTTTTTGGTCATCGTAGATATCGATATCGGGCTATGAAAAAACCCAAACGATGGTGGGCCCACTACGACTATCCCCATCCCATGTCGATAGCAAACGTAATCGCTCAACACTAGTGGTCAGTAATTTAGATATATTTATGTAAACAAGCACAAGATAAAATCTCCATTATCTCCTGAACATAGCAAAGTCAAAATTTGGTAATAGTCCTAACTTACCTCTCCTCACCTGTTAAAAGCTCATTATTGTGGTAGAAAACTCCATTAAATCTCACGTATGTAACTTTTTAAATGTTGACAAGTATAAGAAGCTAAATGAAGGATTTCCTTGGGTATTAACTGATGTTTTGACAAATAGCACCACTCTTGTTCACACGCTGCTCCTGGTATTTCACCATTGCTACATTCCAGTAAATGGGACTGAGGTGCAATACCATGTTCAAAGAAGTACAGGCAGTCCTCAGGTTAAGAACAAGATAGGAACTCTTTGTTCTTAAGTTAAATTTGTATGTAAGTCGAAACAGGTATATTTATTAAATGTAACTCCAGCACAAAAGTTTTTTTCCTAGTTTTGGATAGTGCAGGGAAGGGTTTTTACACTTGTTTTGCTGTCTGTGCCCCTGTTAAGAAGATATCACTTCACCACTTGTGCTGCTGTAGCATGCTGGAACTTTTCATTCCACAGCTACTATCTGCTGTTGAACATGGAACTACAAGTGCCAGCATGCCCCATAAGTCTTCGCTTGTAACTAGGGGACAGATGTAAGTCGGAACAGTGTAAGTCGTAAATGAAAACTGATTTTAGGATTTCATTTTAAGGGTGATATACTTTTGTTTAAAATATTAGGTACATATTATAGGACTGTAATTTGTACACATAATACAAATAAAAAATCTTTAACAGTTCTTTCCACTAACCATGTGTTCTTAATGCTGCAAGAATTTTCAACCCAATCCATGTAAGAGAGATCCATATGACTTATAATGGGGTCAATCAGTTATTTGTGATTATGTTAGTATTGTTATGAACCAGGTTCAAATCTGAGAGATTTAGGCAGAAATTATATTTTATAATTTTACAATGAAGAGTATATAGAATTAGTTTATATAAAAAGAAGCTAGCCTTAATTATAATGATGGTAAGTGTAGTAAAAATTTGTCACTGTAAGGGCATGTTCACACGGCTTATTAAGGGGCACATTCGCCACTCCAATCATTATGGTAATCCACAGTTCTCATAGAGAACTATGGATTACGCCTCCTCTCCCCGCTCGTACAATACGATCGTATTGTATGAGCAGGGAGATAAGTGACATGGGAGTGACGGGAGTCGCGCTATTGTGCGAGCAGGGAGAGGAGACGCAATCCATAGTTCTCTATGAGAACTGTGGATTACCGTAATGACTGGGACGGATTTCACCCCATATTTAGCGCAGTACGGCGCAAAATACGTCCAAATTTAAGCCGTGTGAACATAGCCTAACATAAAAAATTAACATTCAATTACTGATGTATTCACCACTCGTAACACAAACGTATCTGCATTTAACTGACCCAGGAGATAATTGACTCTGCTATATGCAGATGTAAACCCCCATCAATACAATGGACCACACTGCATTAGATAATAAGTTCAAATACATACATATGCCACATAACTCCAAATTAGATTCATTACAATATAATACAAAAATTTGATTCATTCAAATTGCTAAAAAAAAACATAAAATATGTAAACAACGATGACAGAGAAGACTACCAGGAGATGTATAGTGATCAGTAGTTCACATATAGTTATAAATGGCTACACACATTATATGTACGAAATGTCACATAAAAAGACATGATTGCACATACCTAAATTTATTTTAACATAATTATGTTCCCTATAAAATTACCATATAACTTAGCTTGAAGTGGTATTCTCACCATGCTGTTTCACAGAGTCTGCTCTTCACAGGCAGCTTCAGACTCAGCTGCAGAGGCAGTTCTATAGCAGTGATTGACATTTTAGCTCTGCTAGTCCCAGCTGAGCCTGTTAGAGAGACATTGGTGATAGAGGGGTCTAAACAGCAGGGCATGAGGCTACAGGGATCTAAAGGGTTAATGTTAGTCAGTAAGAAAAATAAACAAGCTCCTGTGCTGTTGATGTGACACAGCACGGAGTGATATCACCATCCCAGACAGAGCTGCTAGAGCACAGAGGCTAGAGCACTAACCTAGGAAACCTGTAATCAAGCAGGAAGCAAGAGCTGTTCTAACTTTGAAAGGAAGCAAAATCAGATCAGTCGTGTATCTGGTAATAATCTTTATTTACATTTGCCTACACATTTAAAGCCAATCAATGTTGAAAGAAAAATCCATTAAAAGACAATCAAAAAGTATCTTCAACAGAGCCATAAAAGTCATCATGTAGAATAACAAAGGTAACAATACGTAAAGTGCAATACTACACCCAGGGGCGTAACTAGCGAAGCCTGGGCCCCATAGCAAACTTCTGGATGCTATATGGGGCTTTAGGCTATATAAACAGGCTATAAGGAGTTCTAGGCTATAAAGGCAGGCTATAGGGGGCTTTAGGCTAGATAGGCAGTCAGGCTATAGGGGACTATAGGGGCTAGATAGGCAGGAAGGCTATAGGGGGGCTTTTGGAGGCTCTATAGGCAGGCTGGCGATAGGGGATTTAGGATATATAGGCAGGCTATAGGGAGCTCTAGGCTATATAGGCAGGCTATAGGAGCTAGATAGGCATGCTATAGGGGCTTTAGGAGGCCATATAGTGTGCAGGCTATAGGGGGCTTTAGGAGGCTATGTATACAGGTAGGTTATAGGGGGCTTTAGGAGTTTATTTAGGCAGGCTATAGGGGGCTTTAGGAGGCTATATAGGAAGGCAGGCTACAGGGGGCTTTAGGATATATAGGCAGGCTATAGGGAGCTCTAGGCTATATAGGCAGGCTATAGGAGCTAGATAGGCATGCTATAGGGGCTTTAGGAGGCCATATAGTGGGGTTGGGGGAAGGGGGTATAGGGGCCCTTTGGGGGTATATTGAAAAGGCTATAGGGGGCTTTAGAAGGCTATATAGGCAGGCAGGCTATAGGGGGCTTTAGGAGGCTACATAGGCAGGCAGGCTATAGGGGGCTTTAGGAGGCCATATAGTGTGCAGGCTATAGGGGGCTTTAGGAGGCTAGATAGGCAGGCTATAGGGGGCTTGAGGCTATATAGCAGGATATAGGGGGCTTTAGGCAATATAGGCAGGCTATAGGGAGCTCTAGGCTATATAGGCAGGCTATAGGGGGCTACAGGAGCTAGATAGGCAGGTTATAGGGGCTTTAGAAGGCCATATAGGCGGGCAGGCTATAGGGTGCTTTAGGAGGCTATATTGGCAGGCTATAGGGGCCTTTAGGAGGCTGACCGCGGAAGCATTCCCAATCCCCAACATGTGTTTTGCATCTACTCGCTCTCCCAAGGAGTGTGGGAGTCTTCTGTTTCGCACTCACAGCCGTTGGCCCATGTGCACTGCAGCGATCATGTGACATTGTCCGTTTGGAAGTGAAGGCTCCGAACAGTGACGTCAGATAGTGTCACATGACTGGTGCAGCCAATCAGTGGCTGCAGTGCCCATGAGTCAACTGCAAGGAGCTGGAAGACAACAAAAAAACCCGTAAAGAGGACCTGCAGTGGCATCACTGGAACAGAGGTCAGTATAGAGGGGACTACGTTTTTTTTTTTTTTTCTTATAGCCACAGCAGCAGACTTTTACTCAAAAACAGGGAGGTGGACAACCCCTTTAATGTGTCACTTATACAGCACATTGAATGTTGTAAAAACAAATGCTGGAAAACAATAACAGAACTGCTGTTCTTCTCACAGTTCCCCAGCACCTAAAAATAAAATAACATTTTTCAATTCATTTTGTGGAACCCAAAATGATGCTCTGAAAAAATACAACTCATCTCACGAAAAACAGGCCCTGATATGGATATGTCAATAGAAAAGTTTAAAGACTATGGGCGACATGTCCCGTTAGGGCTGCACCATTTTTTTTAATGTATTTTGCGCCAAAAAACTGTTGTTGCCCTATTCTCTATATAAATGAACTGCAGTACACCAAAACTAGGCGCATTATACACCAGGGACGACACATTTCATTGTGCGTAAAGTGTGCACATCAAATATGTTAGCAATGATACGCTATGCGCCTAAGTTATGCTATGTGATTAGATTAGGCGCATCAATTATACTCCTCGAGGTTTACCAGGCACCAGTTTTTTGACAGATTCATTCAGGTGCACTATACACTCATTTAATGCACCCTAACTGACATGGAGGCTCCTCTATTCTGACATGTTGCCCTATATCTGTTATAAGTGTAGTGAGAAAAAATAAACATCCCTAAGGCATTAAAAGGGAGATGCATGGATTGTCAGTGCAGCCCCGAGCACTTCTCCATATTAAACCTATTGTAGTTCCCACATCTTGACTCATTTGTGAGTTATACATCAGTTTAAAGAAATTTGGAAGTGTTTATCTTCAGACGTCTTCTATTACATTTCTGTTGCCTTTTTTCTTAACATTGTACTCTATGTCCTTAGGTTGCCGCTCTTGTCCTGGCTTCAGAACTGGCTGTATATCACAACTCAAGCAAAGTCTATGCTTTTGGGTGAGAGATATAGAAGGAAAGTGGCTAGTTGGGGATAAATGAATGGTTGTAGCAGGAGGGCAACATTTATCTTTGTAAAAAAACAGACAACAGGGTACAATCCTAGAAAAAAAACAGCCACACAATTGTTTTCCTAACCCTGAACAATGCCTTTAGGGCTGGAAGCTCACATTAGATTGAGCCAGTAAGGGTTTAGGAAGACATTACATTACTCCTTGCTGATGGATTCACTAAGGTTTATACAGGCTCAAATGTGAACAGGGAAACACCATACAACCCTATATATCACAGAGCTCAGCTTCTCTCCTCTATCATATAACCCTATGTATCACAGAGATCAGCTCCTCTCCTCTATCATATAACACTATATATCACAGAGCTCGCTTCTCTCCTCTATCATATAACCCTATATATCACAGAGCTCAGCTTCTCTCCTATCATATAACCTATATATCACAGAGCTCAGCTTCTCTCTATCATATAACCCTATATATCACAGAGCTCAGCTTCTCTCCCTCTATCATAACCCTATATATCACACCTCAGCGTCTCTCCTCTATTATATAACCCTATATATCTCAGAGCTCAACGCCTTTCCTCTATCATAGAACCCTATATATTTCAGAGCTCAGTGCCTCTCCTCTATCATATAACCCTATATATCACAGAGCTCAGCTCCTCCTCTATCATATAACCCTATATATCACAGAGCTCAGCTCCTCTCCCTCTATCATATAACACTATATATCACAGAACTCAGCTTCTCTATTATATAACCCTATACTGTATATCACAGAGCTCAGCTTCTCTATCATATAACCCTATATATTACAGAGCTCAGCTTCTCTATCATATACCTATATATCACAGAGCTCAGCTCCTCTATCATATAACCCTATATATCACAGGCATCAGTCCTCTATCATTAACCTTATATCACAGAGCTCAGCTTCTCTCCTCTATCATATAACCCTATATATCACAGAGCTCAGCTTCTCTCCTCTATCATATTACCTATATATACAGAGCTAGCTTCTCTCCTCTATCATTAACCCTGTAGGAAGCACAAGGCTGCGGTAGTGCGGACGGTATGTGTCACATTCTGCCTAGATCTTGAATAAAGCCCATTTTTTGGTGTCAGCGGCAGAGGCCACGACCAGGTTTTGATTTGTTATGGCAGTAATGCGTGATGGGTCGGCTTTTTGGAGCGTTTGTAGAGTTGGGTGGGACGGTCTGCTCTCACCTCCATTCCTGGGCTTACAGCCTAGTGAAGGCCAGAGGCTAGGTAAGAGGTGTGGTTCCTTCCTGTAAAACTGTCAGTGGAGTGAGCAGTAGTGAGAGAGCCAGAGCTGGGCCTTGATAACCGTGGATGAACTACTGAGACCGGCATACGGTATTGTGACCGATAATACGGACTGTAATTTATGTTGGTTTTGGCTGAAGTAAGCCCTGCTGTTTATGTTCCTCGTTTATATGACCAATGCCAATAAATCCTGCAGTATTGCACGTTGAAGGACTGTCTCCGTTTGAGCTAATTCCCACAAGTGGTGTCTCGGATGTGGGCCACATCCTGGAATAAGAGGCTGCATGTCCTGGATTAAGGTGGCTGCTACTCTTAAAAACCAAACAGGCGAAATGGAGAAGCTGCTGAAGCACCTGGTGCAGGTGAGCACCCAACAGCTACAGGCCCATGCTGAGTCCATGTGGTCACAGCAGGAGACCAACCAGCTCCTAATCAGGCAGATGGCCATCATGGAGGAAGCGATTCGGGCGAAGGAGACCCCAGCTACACCCCGTCAGGAGGACGGACAGCAGTCGCGGAAAAGGGTACGAGACGCCCTGCAGAAGATGACCCCAGAGGACGACGTGGAAGCCTTCCTTACCGTCTCCGAGCGGGTTGCTGAACGGGAGAGACTACCAGCTCCGCAATGGGCAGAGGTCCTGGCCTCGTTTCTCACAGGCGAGCCTCAAAAGGCTTACTATGACTTATCTCTGCAGGATGCCAGGGAATACCCTCGACTCAAGTCGGAAATTCTGGCGCGCCTGGGGGTGACGGTCACAGTCCGGGCACAAAGGGTGCATCAGTGGGGATACAGGAGGGACCGGCCCCCGAGGTCCCAAATGTTTGATCTCCTGCACCTCGTCCAGAAATGGCTGCAGAGAGGGTCATGATGGACTGCTTTGTGCACGCTCTTCCCAAACCAGTGCAATGGTGGGTGGCGCAAGGGAATCCCCAGACGGCGGATGACTTGATCGGCTTGGTGGAGAGATATCAGGCCGTGGAAAATTCCCTGGCGGATCCAGGACCCTTTGCCTCTCCCTACTGGTAGACCCAGACTGACTCAGGAAGTCAAAGAAGGGGTACTAAGCTCCCTAGAGACGCCCGTCCCAAGGCCAAGGACCTGCCAGAGCCGACGTCCCGACCCCCTGTCCGGGACATTATCTGCTGGAGATGCCATGCTGTGGGGCATGTGGCGGCCTAGTGCCCCCTCGGCTCGGAACCGATGGACTATTCCGTGGGGCGGCTTACGTCTCTGTTGGCGCTTCCGGCATGCACAGCCGGGTTGGACACTACCAAGGGACTTCCACTCTGTCCCATCAGGGTGAATTTTAACCCTGTAAGGGGACTCCTGGACTCGGGAAGCTTGGTTACTCTCCTGACAGCCAGTATCCCCCATGTTTTGGTCCCAGGAAAAACTTTGGGGGTCACCTGTATACATGGGGATACCAAAGTGTATCCCGTGGCCCAAGTAACTTTAAAATCCGATGGGGGTACGGTGTCACACCATGTAGGCATCGTACGGGGATTATTGCACGAAGTTATGATTGGCCGGGACTGCCCTCTCTTTTGGGGACTGTGGGAAGGTGCCACACAGCGAAAGCACCCCAAAAACCCAGACAGTCCTGAGAGCACTGACCATAAGGAGGTTCCCGTTCTCCGTCATGGTAGGGGATGCTGAGGGGGAGTCAACCCTTGATGAGACATTGCCAGACCTAGGAGTATCTAGGGTAAATTTTGGGATGGCCCAGCTGCAGTATGAGACCCTAAAAGGGACTTTCAACAGCGTGGTGGTACTTGATGGGGTACCCCAAGAGTCAGGGGCTGAGGAAAGATTTCCCCATTTTGCCATAAATCATAATTTGTTGTACCGGGTGACCAAAATCCGTGAGGAAGTGGTGGAACAACTTCTGGTTCCCACACCATATAGGCGGATGGTAATGGATCTGGCCCACAGTGACGTGTTGGGGGGACACCTGGGGGCCGATAAGACCGTAGAAAGAATTCTACACAGATTTTACTGGCCAGGGTGCTACCGGGAAATCCGAGATTACTGCCAGTCCTGTCCCAAGTGCAAGATCACCTCCCCTGTTGCCAGTTTTCGCAGCCCACTAATACCATTGCCTATTATCGAGACACCCTTTGAGAAAGTAGCAATGGATTTAGTAGGGCCCATGGTAAAGTCGGCTAGAGGACACCAGTATATTTTGGTCGTCATGGACTACGCCACCAGGTACCCAGAAGCGGTACCCCTAAGAAATGATTCCTCCAAGGTAATTGCTAGGGAGCTATGGCACATATTTTCCAGAAAGGGATTGCCGAAAGAGATCCTAATGGATCAAAGGACCCCGTTTATGTCGAGGGTCATGCAAGATCTTTGCAAGGTTCTGAAGGTGGCCAAACTACGCACCTCTGTGTACCACCCCCAGACAGATGGCTTGGTGGAACGTTTCAATAAGAGCTTAAAGGCCATGTTGAAGAAGGTAGTAGAGAAAGATGGCCGAGATTGGGACTACCTGTTGCCATATCTCCTGTTCTCTATTCGAAAGGTTCCCCAAGCCTCCACAGGCTTCTCCCCTTTTGAGTTACTCTATGGCAGGCATCCCAGGGGACTATTAGATATTGCCAAGGAGACCTGGGAGAGTGAGGTCACCCCCCCATAAAAACGTCATTGAGCATGTGGCACAACTACAGGAGCGAATCACTCAGGTACTCCCTATTGTTAAGGAACAACTCTTACAGGCGCAGGAGGCGCAAGTGAGGGTCTACAACAGGTCAGCCCACGTGAGACAGTTTAGTCCAGGGGACAGGGTCCTAGTCTTAGTACCAACGGTGGAGAGCAAGTTCCTGGCGAAATGGCAAGGTCCCTACGAGATAGTTGAGAAGGTGGGGGAGGTCAACTATCAGGTCCATCAGAGAGGGAGAGGAAGCCCTACCAAGTATACCATGTTAACTTGCTCAAGCCATGGAAAGATAGAGACCCCTCGGAGGCATCTTGCTTGGTGTTCCAACCAGAGACCGGCATAGAGGCAGTAAAGATCGCAGAGACACTATCTCCTTCTCAAATCCAACAGTGTAGACAACTGCTGCAACAAAATAGGGACTTATTTACAGAGGCACCAGGGCTAACCCATGATGTAGAACATGAGATCATCACAGAGCCTCAGGTAAGAGTGAATTTAAAACCTTATAGGATTCCCGAGGCCCGTAGGAAAATTGTGGCAAAGGAAGTGCAAAGAATGTTAAAATTAGGGGTGATAGAGGAGTCTAAGAGCGGATGGTCCAGCCCCATCATGTTAGACCCTAAGGCTAACGGTGAGTGGCGCTTCTGCAATGACTACCGCAAGCTAAATGAAGTATCTAAGGTCGATGCATACCCCATGCCCCAGGTAGATGAGCTTATTGAGAGGCTAGGACCAGCCCGGTATATCACCACCCTAGACCTGTCCAAGGGGTATTGGCAGATCCCCTTAGCCAAGGAGGCCCGAAAGTAAAACAGCCTTTTCCACACCAGACGGGTCCTTCCATTATGTAAGAATGCCGTTTGGGTTGCAGGAGGCCCCCGCCACCTTCCAAAGGGCTATGGACAGGATCTTAGGTCCCCACCGGGCATATGCATCAGCTTATCTTGACGACATAGTCATCTTCAACCGAGATTGGGAGATTCCCCTTAAGAAGATTCAAGCTGTCCTTGATGCGCTAAGGAAAGGTAGTTTCACCATAAACCCTAGTAAGTGCGCCATCGGGATGGGAGAGGCCCGTTACTTGGGGTATGTCGTGGGAAGGGGGGAGATAAAGCCCCAAGTAAACAAGATAGAAGCCATCCAAAACCTGCCCCGCCCACTTACCAAGAAACAAGTGAGAGCGTTTCTGGGAATCGTGGGGTATTACCGGCAGTTTATCCCCAAGTTTGCTGAGATGGCAGCACCCTTGACGGACCTGACAAAGGGGACTAAGTCCGCCATAGTCAAATGGTACCCAGAGGCTGAAGAGGCCTTCCAAAATTGAAAGTAGCCCTGTGTAGACAGCCAGTTTTAGTGGCCCCGGATTTCTCGCCAGAATTTGTGGTGCAAACGGATGCCTCAGAGGTCGGCCTAGGTGCGGTAATGTCCCAGGTTATTAATGGGGAGGAACATCCCGTGAGTTTCCTCAGCAGGAAGCTGTCCCCTGCCGGGCGTAATTACTCCAGTATTGGGAGGGACTGCTTAGCCATTAAATGGGCACTAGATTGTGTCCGGGACTACCTCCGGGGGCGGACATGTCGGGTGGTGACTGATCATGCTCCGTTGAAATGGCTAAGGGAGAAAAAGGGCAACAATGCCAAGGTCACCCGTTGGTTCCTGGCCCTGCAGGATTTTAATTTCTCGGTGGAGCACAGGCCGGGCAGGCTGCAGGGGAATGCAGATGCCCTGTCTAGGTAATGTTTGATGGCTGAAGGTGCCCAGTCCCCAGGCATTGGGCAGGGGGGGTATGTAGGAAGGCACAAGGTGCGGTTATTGACGGACGTTATGTGTCACCGATCTGCCTAAGATTGGTGAAATAAAGCACATTTTGTTTTGGTGTCAGCGGCAGCAGGCCACTGACACAGGTTTTGTATTTGTAGTATGGCAGTAATGCCGTGATCCGGGTCGGGCTTTATTGGAGCAGTTTGTAGAGTTGGGTGGGACGGGCTGCTCTCACCTCCAGTTCTGGGCTTACCAGCCCTATATAAGGCCAGCAGGCTCAGGAGAAAGGGGGTGTGGTTCCCTTCCTGTCAAACACTGCTCAGTGGAGTGAGCAGTAGTGAGCGAGCCAGAGCTGGGCCTTGATAACCGTGGATGAACTACTGAGACCGGCATACGGTATTGTGACCGATAATACGGACTGTAATTTATGTTGGTTTTGGCTGAAGCAAGCCCTGCTGTTTATGTTCCTCGTTTATATGACCGATGCCAATAATCCTGCAGTATTGCACGTTGAAGGACTGTCCCCGTTTGAGCTAATTCCCCAAACCCCCCTATTCCACGAGCTCGCTTCTCTCCTTATATAAACCTTTATACACAGAGTCGCTTCTTCCTCTATCATATAACCCTATATATCACGAGCTCATTCCCCCTTCCTCTATCATTAACCCCTTTTATATCACAAGTTTTTCTCTTCTATCATTAACCTATATATCACAGGTCACTTTCTCCCTCTCATAAAACCTATATCCAGGCTCGCTTCTATCTTTTTTTTATTTTACCTTTTAATCACAGGTCAGCTTCTTCCCTTATAAACCCTATATCACAGAGTCATTTCCCTTCCTCTATCTAAAACCCCTATATATCACAGAGCTCATTCCCTCTCCTCATCATTAACCCTATATATCCAGAGCTCAGTTCTCCCCCCTTCAATATAACCCTATATCCAGGCTAGCTTCTCTCTTATTTAACATTTATATCAAGAGCTCAGTTTCTCCCTTTTAACCCATATACACAGAGCTCGTTTCTCCCTTTTATATAACCCTATTTATAAAGAGCTCAGCTTCTTCTCTTCATAAAACCCCTTATATCACAGAGCTCAGTTCTCCCCCTTATCTTTATAACCCTATTTTCACAGGCTCGTTTCTTCCCTTTCATTAACCCTATATATCACAGAGCTCGCTTCTCTCCCCTTTTCATATAACCATATTCACAGAGCTCAGCTTTCTCTATCCCAAACATCCTTTCTTATATCATAATTAAAGTTTTTCTTTAAATTTTTATTTTATATACTGCCATTTTTTAAATCATATTAAATTATCAAAGGGCAATTTTTAAATAAACCCAATCCCATTTTTTCTTTCTTTATATTCCGGGGAGTGATTTTTTTAAATCTTTTCATTATACTGGTGCCTTTCCCCCTTATTTTTATTTCCCGGCCCTAGTTTTTGATCTTTTATTTTTTTTGGGTAAATTTAAAGGTTTTTTTTTTTTTTTCTTTGGGGGGGAAACTTAAAAGTTTCTTTTTTTTTTTGGGTTTTTATGAAAATTTTGTTTGTAACTCCGAAAGAAAAGCATATTTTTTAAACAGGCCAACAGAAAAAAACAGTCACGGGCCAAATCTTCTATTGGTATGTTAATAATTTTTTTATTGGTAATCACTTGATTTTTCCATTATTGGATATATTATACACAGATTTCCAGGACATATTTCATCAGTTACATTTTTTAAGTGAATTTGTGAAGGTTTTATGTATATAAATCTAGTGATGGCTTCTGTAGAAGAAGTAAGTCATGTCAAGGACCTACTGAAATAACAAGGGACTTCAATGTTTATTGAGCAAGTACTTTATATTATTATTGTACAGAAGTAGATGTTCTCTTGCAGGGTACTCTTTAGGCCCCATTCACATTACATGTTTGGCTTCCATTGGTATCCATCAGGACACTGACATATACCACAGTGGACTTTAGGCAGGGCCATGTAGGTCAATAGGGTAAATATATGTTTGCTCTATTTCCAAACTTATGCGCTCAATACACCGGACACAAAAGCATTTGTCCAACCGGTTCCTATGGCCCCACTGGGGAACCTTGGTAAGCTATTCCGATGGATATCTCCAATGGAAGCCCAAAAAAGTGAGTTTTAAATGCCACGTGCTGTTTTCTGATGAAGCCTAAGGTATAGCATGAAGAAAATTGGGAAGAGACTAGGGAATAAATTGAGTAGCATCTACAATATATAATATACACCAAAAACATTTCCTATTGACAGATCTGTAAATAACAATTATATTAATACCACATGGATTTGGGTTATTCCAAACCTGTATTTTTCTCTAACCCTAACTGTATCCCTAACCCTACATTGGAGCTAGAGCTAAAGATTTTTCTACAGGTTTTTATTGATTAGCATTTTGTGGTGCTCCTGAGCCGTTGTTGCTTCTGGTACGGCATCACTCGTGGTGCAACATCACTTGTGGCTACCATAAAATAAGGCTGTCACTTACAGTTCAAAATCACTGCCTGTTACCATGTAATACGGGTCACCCCTATGTTATGGTAACGAGAAGTAACATCAGAATGGAAGTTACTGTACATGGCACCCGGAGTGTGGTAAAACAGCAATTTAACCAGTAAAAACTAATATGCCAATATGTTACGGTAACTGGAAGTCAAGTTGGACCAGAATTGACACCACACTGGGAAAAAAAAGCCAGAGTGCGGGGGAAGTTTGTTAACCCCAAAAAAACCTGTAAAAGGGCCCAACCAAATTCAGGGGTGATTAATGGGTGATTTTCACAAAAATTCATTTGGACTGACCCAAATTAAATTGCTTAGATTTAGGTCAAATTTGACATTGACCCAACACTAGTCATTAGTCCTCATTTGCTGCAAGGGGGAGAAAACTGTCCCCCTTGGACACCAAGCACCATTATATACTAGTATTTTGAGGCAATACTTCTATATCTTTTCCAATGTGCTCTGGTCTGTTGGCTGTGTTTGAGGATTACTGTCACTCACATGAACAGACTTTGTTTCATTCATAATATTATATGTTCTTTTTGGTTGATTTAAAATGTTTGTCTTTTTTTAATTTCTTTTGAATTATGTTTCCAGAGGGCACCATACAGAACAAGCAGCTGTTCTCCTCCAGTATTGGTAGGCAGTTTGCCTCATCTACTGTTTACATCAGGTTTACATGAATCAAAATAAATTGATAAAATGGGAAAAAATTGCCAAGTGTCTGACGCTTGCTACTGGGGAATTACTCTTTTCATGAAGCTCTTGCTTTTTTCCTGTGCTCTTAGCATGCCACTTTCACATTTTCCACCCTATAAACCACTATAACCACTTCCACATCCCTCCCGAAGAGGTGGCAATCTTATAGAGCACAATACACTGCCTACTGGAAAACAGGCTCGGACTGGTTTACAGGTTGCAGGGGAAACAATCGGGGATCCCTTAGGCATGGTGGGCTTCTGGCATAGTGGACCCCTGGGCATGATGCACCTGGCTCTGTCTTTCAGGAAGGAAGGCAGAGAAAGAATAGCAGAAAGCAAAAGGAAAAGTGAAATAATCATGTGCAGCATTTGCAATCATGTACAGTAGCTGTATGGTGGGCCCTGAAAATTACCTCCACCGGAGGACCCTAAGGAGGTGCACATAGCGTCTTGCTGTGCACGTCTGCGCGCACTACAAGATGCTGGTGTTTTAGAAGTAAAGGGCATGGGGAGGGGGTGGCCATATTCACTTCTATTGTCCCGGCGCTTTAAACTCCGGGGAAGAAGTACATGTCTTTTTTTTCCCAACCGGCCCAAAAATACAGGGGAAGACAAAAGGAAATTCATAGTCTCAAAGATCATGTATTAACATAGTTACAGGGTATTTTGGGGCATACGAATCGAAAATTAAAACCCCCTAAATAGGGCTTGAAAGATGTTTAAAAAAAAATCAACCACGGGGTGTTTTAAAAAGGACAACAATGTGTTGAAGGGGCTGTCCCTGTTTTCGGGGCGTCAAAAGTTTTGTGGGTGGGCCCGTTCTATGATGTTTTTTGAAACAGAACTTTCCCAAACTTTTTGCTTTAATAATTTGCTGGCGAACACGGCATCAAAAAAATTTTAGGGGTTTTTGGCAATCAAATTTCGGAGAATTCACACATTTATAAATCGGGACCCCAAAAATAGGTGAAAAAAAATTTTAGAAAAACCAGATTGGGTTTAAAGGTGGTCCCTGAGCCAGCTTGTTGGTATTGGCTTACACTGCCCTGTATGTAAAATGAAAGTGGGAACAGCCAGCCCGGGGGTTAAAGGGTGGTGCCTGAGCCAGACTTGGGGTTTGTTGGCCCCTACACTGCCCTTTTATGTATGCCCTGAAAAGGAACCCAAGCAGGGTAAGGGGGTTTCCCTGGCCAGATTTTGGGGAAATTGGCTTTCACTGCCCTGTTTTTATGACCTCCCAAAAAGAACGCCAGACCGGGGTTTAAAAGGTGGTGCCTGAGCCGGGACTTGTGGTTATTGGTTTCTACACTGCCTGATGTATGCCTGCAGAAGAACACCCAGGACCGGGAAAAGGTGGTGCCTGCGTTTGGGACTTGTCTTTCAGCTCCGGGTATGTATGCCCTGCAGAAGAACTATTTTTTTTTTCCATACATTTGGGCAGTGTACACACTTTAAAGCTTTTTTAAAAATGGCCTCGTCAGCCCCAAAAACATTCATGAAGTGCCCTAAGAATAAACTCCAGGTGGTTTCCCAAGGGGGAGGGACTCCACTGGTGGCCACAGGCACCCAAGTCTGAAGCTATGCTTCCAATGCCTGACAGAAGGATCGTGGAGGAGGCAAGTTCCTTTAGTATGCAGTCAAGTAGCTGAAAAGTGTTCTGAATCTTTCCACAATGAATTTACAGATAAGCCCAAGGGTTTAAAAAGGGAAAACCCTTTTCGGGGTTTTCAGAAATTATCGGACCTGAGTTTTTCTTTAGACTTGGGGCCCAAAACCGAATGCCCAAATGTATGTAACTACATGCGCGTTTTAGAAAGGGTTTTGGGCCAAAAGGGTTTTCTTTTTTTTTTATTTTTTTGTGATATCCTTTTGAAAACTTTACTACTCTTTTAAATAGTCAGAAAAGGTATACCAACATAAATTGGCCAACATATTTTTAGAGGATACTCTCTACTTTCTTTAAATGGTTAATAAATTTCAAAAAAGAAAATTTAAATTATTACGGGGAAAATGTTTTTGGGCATTAAAAGCCAAAGCAAAATATCTAAACAATTATGCAAATATAACCTTAAAAACACTGCTTTAAGGACCCAATGTCGGATGGGGTCCCTAAAACCCCAAAGGTGGACTTGATTCTGGGGACCCACCAGTTCAGTTTTTTTCTGGGCCCCCCACCCAATGGATTTTTTTTTTTTTTTGGGGGCCCCAAACTACGTACTGTAAATGAATTTTTTTATACCTCTTATACTTTTTCATCTTCCCCATTTTGCCTCTTTTTTCTCGGGCTTTTTCCCTTTCCCCAAAGGATGTGTTTTAAAATTAAAATTTAAAAAAGAAACCCCCAGGTCTGCCATGTTGAAAGACCAGTCCAAGTCTGAGTAGGACATAATACAAAAACATACAAGCATAAGACTTATGGGTTTTTGACTTTCCCATGTTGTAAAGTTTCCGGGAACAAAAAAAAACTGGTGTAGATTAATTGAAAGATATGTACCCATATACAAAAGTATATCAATTTATGAATCTAAAAAGGCTTTGGCCCCTGCACATTTAGCCAGTTTCTACCTGACAGGCCTATTTCACAACTACTATTTCATCCTTCTCCCTTTAATTGGGTTTTAATTTGCTTTTATGTTTTGACTTTGCATGCATAAGCAACGACTCCACTTTTAATTTTTTTCTTTTGGGCCATATCCCAAAAGTGTCACATAAAGATGATATATATATATGTACGCAAATACAATTTTGTCCAGCTTCTACACTCCTGTTCTGGCCCATGAATTTTCCTCCACCTGGTCATGTTATCGTGGTTCCACCCACGCTCATACTGACATAGCGCGATTGAAAAAACATGTCCATCACCTTCAACCATTATTGGGAGAGGATGTCGGTGATGGTAATGGTATAAGTAATTTTAGAACTTTGTTTTCCCAGATTGATCCGGAATATGGAACCCATAAGGTGTGAATAAATCTTCCCAAATGTTCTACATTCTAACAAGAATTTTATATGGATACATAAGTGTTAATAATATTTTGTTGTAAGTAGTTATCGAAGCCAAAAATAGTTGCAACCAGCACCAACGCATTAGAAATAAATATGGCAGTCAGAACAAGATGACGCGTTTCGGGTATGGATAACTATGAGGCAGGTATAAGGTATAAGGCAGCCATACCCGAAACGCGTCAGCTTGTTCTTCTCAGATGAGTGCTCTCTTGTCTTTTGAGGGGGTTTTACATGAAATAGCTTTTCACCATGCTTCTTGTAATGGTCATTTATTTAAATGAATCATGTCTCCCTGTAGCCATCTTTTCTCAAGACTAAATAAGTTCAATTCTTTTAAACTTTCTTCATAAGATACTCCATAGTTGTAGCCTTTGTACTTTCTTTAACTTCAGTACATCCTCTCTATGATCTGGTGGCCAGAGTTGAACTGTATATTCCACATTAGGCTGCATGTAACGATTTCCAGCCGGGATGGCTGGAAATCACCTGGGTATGACCAGGGCCGGACTGGGAATAAAAATCAGCCCTGGCACTAAGCCCCCAGCAGCCCACATACAATATCCGCTTACAAAATGTCCCTTGTTCTCGCACCTCACCACTTTCTAAAATAAACTACACTATAAAGCTGCTTTCACACGGAGCATTTTTGGTGCGTTTTTTATGTTTTTTTGGAGAGTTTTTGTGCAGAAAGGCAGAGCAGTTAATGCTGGACATTTCTGCACAAAAAAATGCACCAAAACCGCTCCGTGTGAGAGCTCCCTAAACACAAGAAAGAAAGAAAGAAACAGTGGTGCAGAGAAACCCCTCATCACAGAGTCAGGTGTGCACTTGCTTTACAATCCGGGACAAGCCCACACTGACACTACATAAGCACCAGCATAACCTACAACACCACCAATCACATCACCAGTAGTCAGGTCACCATCACATGAATACAGCACTGATTCAACACAGAAGTAAAATGACCCCTGACAGCAGGGACTCACAGGAGACGTCATCTCTGGTGAGAGTTGTTCTCTTCTCCTTTTCTTCTCCTTCTGGCCCAAACCTCCATAATGTCTTCCGTGATGAGTCGTTCCCTTCCATTTCTTTCTCTGTCCAGTACAGCATGCAGTGTCTTCTTCTCCTGGTCACTACTCGTCCCTGTAGAATTTACCACAAATACATCTTAGACTCCTCTCTTTTCCAGCACTTTCCTATCAATTCCCCAAATAGTGTATGTTTGACCCTAAAAATTAGAAATTAAAAAATGTCAGATAAGTGGCATGTAAATAGGTAGACCCCGATTAGGCAAGCAGGGCCAGTATGTAGATAGGCAGGGCCAGTATGTAGATAGGCAGGGCCAGTATGTAGGCAGGCAGGGCCAGTATGCAGGCAGGAAGGGACAGTATATAGGCAGGAAGGGACAGTATATAGGCAGGAAGGGACAGTATATAGGCAGCCATGGCAGGGTATAGGCAGCCAGGCAGGGTATAGGTAAACAGGGCTATTATAGGCAGCCAGGGCAGTGTATAGGTAGGCAGGGTTATTATAGGCAGCCAGGGCAGGGTATAGGCAGCCAGGGCAGGGTATAGGTAGCCAGGGCTATTATAGGCAGCCAGGGCAGGGCATAATATAGCCAGGCAGGGTATAGGTAGCCAGGGCAGTATATAGGTAGCCAGGGCAGTGTATAGGTAGCCAGGGCAGTGTATAGGTAGCCAGGCAGGTTATAGGTAGCCAGGGCAGGGCATCATATAGCCAGGCAGGGTATAGGTAGCCAGGGCAGGGTATAGGTAGCCAGGGCAGGGCATCATATAGCCAGGTAGGGTATAGGTAGCCAGGGCAGGGCATCATATAGCCAGGCAGGGTATAAGTAGCCAGAGCAGGGTATAGGTAGCCAGGGCAGGGCATCATATCGCCAGGTAGGGTATAGGTAGCCAGGGCAGGGCATCATATAGCCAGGCAGGGTATAAGTAGCCAGCGCAGCGTATAGGTAGCCAGGGCAGGGCATCATATAGCCAGGCAGGGTATAGGTAGCTAGGGCATGGCATCATATAGCCAGGCGAGGCTATTATAGACAGCCAGGGACAGTAAGTAGTTTAAAAAAAATCATAAAGTAATACTCACCCACTGTCCCCTCCTCTTCACCTGCTCCGGAGCCGGTGGCTGCTCACTGCAGAGTGCGGAGCCGCGGAGCAGGCGCGTGATGAGGTCCTTACATCGCGCGCCTGCCCCGCGGCCTCCTGGGAGCTGAACAGACAGGATCAGTAGATCCCAGATGTTCAGCCTCGGCCGTTGCTTGCACCGCACGGTGCAGGCGGCGGCCGTGATGGCTGCATGGCTGGATTGGTGACCCGGTCGTGCAGCCGTGTCAGCCCCCCGCCACAGGGGTCCGGTCGCTGATGTGACCATTGCGGCCCCTGTAGCGCACCACAGACCAGCGCCGGGACTCGGGGCCCGCCGGGGGGGGACACCATCCTCCTTGGCAGGCGATCCGAGCCGGCCCTACGGCCCGGACCCAGCGGCCTGCCGGGCACAGGCCCGGTTTGCCCTATGGGCAGTTCGGGCCTGGATATGACAGATCCTCTGGGCCCACCACGGGCGCAGATGGTAAACGCAGGCAGTAGGTAGCAGAAGTGCGGGTCTGGGTTGCTGGAACAGAGACATGGCACCGCAGTTGTAACCGTTAAACGTAACCACGGTCCAGGTATAGCCGGAGAACATATGGCAAAGTCCAGGTTGGTAGCAGACTGGGTAAGGCAACAGGTATCAGCAGGTATTGGCAAGCTGGTGCAGCGACAGGTGTTCAGCAGGTAGCAGATAAACATACAGGTGAACGTATGAATGAGTCAGCAGCAACCAGCAGCCAAGGGGTCAAGCTCTGTGCAGGATACACACAACAACGAACTAACCCTGAGCATATGTCGGAAGTTCCTTTAGTAACCAGGGGTCAGAGGTCACTGTGCCGGACAAAGGAACACAGTCTCTTTAAATAGAGTGCAGTGCCGCGGTCGTGCCCCTAGAGGGAGCACATGTGCGCACAGGACGCCAGGGAGCTGGAGGAAGCAAAGATGGTGTTTCAGACCTGCCAGCAGGAATGGCTACAGGACTAGCAGGACACCAGCAGATGCCACAGAAGCGGCCGGGACACAGGAGACGCGGGCATGCTCAAGGTCCATAGCAGGGACTGCGGCATGAATTGTGACACTGCATCAGTGCTTTGTAGTCCTCTTTTAATACATAACAATATCCTGCTGGCCTTAGAGGCAGCTGATTGACATTGAATGCTGTTATATAGTCTATGATCTATACATACACCCAGATCCTTCTCAACAAGTGATTCTACCAGTTTTTCTCCCCCTCAATAGCAGAGTCTTTAAAAGAAACTGGATTTGGCTTCTACATGCATTGCCCACTTTCAAACTACAGGATTACATCAGCAGGTGCTGCCATTGCAGAACGCGGGTAGGGAACTAGCCCTGCATTGCTTAGCAATGTTCATATCTCAAGTGCCAAACATATTGACTTCTTGGAGCCCTAGTAAATACTGGAGAGTGCATATGGTAGCATTACCATGTGACTGAAGGAAGAAGGAGATACAGGAAGCAGCAGATTTTAAATTTATGAAGGTGTCATGAATGGAACAAACACAGTAATTTGGCCTAGACACAACCAAATAACACCATGAACTAGATACAAAGCCACAATGCCTGATGGTATATGAAAAAATGGAGTGGTCCTTTAAATTTAGACATTCTTTGGCTGATTCTTGACAAGTACAATATCATTAAAAGCATATGTACATTTCTAAACACCTTGATGACATTGAGACAAGGAAACATACTTGCCAACCTTTCTCTCCCAATTCCGGTAGATTTTTGTTCCCACCCTCCCCTGATCCACCTGGGAACACCTCAATGCAATGAGAATAGGTGTCCTGGTTTGTGAGAGTCTCCTAGAAGACACAAGAGTTAAAAAGTAGGCACAGAAGGTGCCAACCACCTGGTACACCCCCATGTGTTTTCAATACACTGAATCATAGCAGGCATGAAAATAATGTAATCAATACTGTAGGGAAGGTTGGCTTGTATGGTAAATGACAGTATCCATATTTGAGGCAGATCTTTACTTCAGAAGCATGGCTGGCAGGGCACACATCCAATTGCTGGATGGTTGCCAAAAATGTAATCTATTTTTGGATATGGTATTTAGAAGGATAGGGTACAAAAGTAAAAACTTTACCAGGTTTAAAAAGTTACAACACTGCTTTGCTTATATCTATAGTTCTATACAATCCTATTTTCAAAAGTATTCAGATTACATGAATGGTTATTACACTGTTTACAACTACATATTGACTCAATTTTCAGCTTTTCTTTTAATCTTTTACTTTTCCATCATTATCTCTGGGTATCATCTATGTCCTGCAGCCTGCTATAGGTACTACAACGTGCGGGCCGGCCAAGAAATCCGCTTATCAGGGCCTGACTACACTTCTCCTACCTGTGTATGGCATATACAGGGTCCACCTGATCATCTCTTGCGACTGCGACTCAAGTGGACGCGTTCAGACTGCAGGGACCTTCTTGCTATGTATGATGCACCCGCCCCACTTGACACTCACATCATCACTTCGTAAGTCTTGGTATAAATATTATATATAGTTTGTGAGGACTTTTGTATTCCATATGTTTTAGTATATTAAGTTGCACCCCATCAACCCCTACAGGGGAAATATAGGTTTGTTCGACAAAGTGGTAATAGCTCATACAGTTTACATTAAGTTATGGTTCTATTGCTCATTTTACATATTTTTTTGATACCCTTATATGAAAGAAAATATCCAGAATTAGAATTAGTGATGATTGTTTACTTGACTATCTAAAGGGTCGATAGTCGATATGGGGCAATTTCAATAAATATCCGCTAGTCGATAGTAAAATTTCCCGTGCCCTTTTAAATCTATGGGAAGGAACAACACCTTTCATTCTTACCCCCAAAAACGGGGCGGAAAGCTGGAAATTAACACCACAACAGTCAAATGATCGCTACACTTAGGCAACACACTTAGGTTATAAAACCAAAAAAAAAAACCTCACGACCATTCATATCCCTTTTCGCCCACACCTGCCCTTTTTAAACCTGCAGAACCCACAAATTAAAAAGTCCCAAAAAGGGCTATTATTTAAAACCATCATTTTATTTGAACTACATTAAATATCCCGTCCTGGAACGCAGCATGACCCCAAACCTGCATGACCCACAGATTAAAAAGTGCCGGAAAAAAAGGAGTCTTTTAAAACCCACCTTTTTAGTTGAATGGAATTGACTATCCCTGTCCTGGGCCACGCTACCCCAAAACCTGCATGACCCCCACATTTAAAAAGTCCCGGGAAAAAAAGGAGTTTTTCAACCACCATTTTATTTAACTGGACATTGATAGCTTGTCCGGGGACCGCAGTATACCATTAAACCTTCTGCCCCTCAAATTAAAAGTGCGGGGGAAAAGGAGTCTTTAAAAACCCCCTTTTTGGTTGAAGGGACAAACATCCCTTTTCTGTCCCCACAGTATGACCTTAAACCTGTCTAACCCACAGATTAAAGTCCCGGGAAAAAGGAGTTTTTGAACCCCATTTTAGTTTCACTGGACATAGCTTACCTTCCGGGCCACAGAAGCCATTAAACCTTCACCCACAGATTAAAAAGTGGGGGAAAAGGATTTTTTGAACCACCTTTTTAGTTTCATGGACATTGACTATATCTGTTCTGTACCCAAATGACCCCTGAACCTGTTGCCCCCACAGTTCACAAAGTGGCACTATGTATTTTGTACAGTGACTGTCATTTAGTATATTTTTTGAAACTGACATTTGTTTACAGAATTTATTTAGGGAATTTTATTTTAGTTTTACATTAATTTTTTTGCTTTTTTTTCAAGTGTGAAACTTACAACTACACCCCCCCTGAGTTTTTAAAGGTTTTTTTTATACTGTAGATGTGGTAATTCGCCCGCATACCCCAAAAGTAAATAAAAAATGTCCTAATCATCCCCAAAACACTTCTTATTTTGAGAAACATTGATTCACCCAATCAATTCAATGGTTTTTAATTTTTTCCCCCCAACCCTTTTTGGGGCAGACCCCCGGGAGATCAAATGATCGACCCCATAGTACTCCAGCCCCAAAAAAAAATTTTTAAGCCTTAATTGTGCAATTTGTGTCCAGCCCGGGGCCCCTTTTTTTGACACTACTTAACCCACAGAAATCACCTTTTTCAAAATCTGATTTTTAGAGATTCTAAAGCCCCTATTCCCCCTAAGGGTGAGAGGGCCCGTGCTGAGTCAGCCATTGTTAACACGAGGGCCAGCTGCCAGGGCCCGACTTCAGTGGGGGGCGGTGAAGCCCAGGCTAGCGGCTGTCATCTTTAACAACGGTAAAAATCCCTTTGACACGCAATGAAAACAGTCCGTGCTGAACAGAGTGGGAAGCGAAGTGGAGGTAAGACCTCCAGCCTTCCTTTATAACAGTCAAGACCTGGGGAGCCTTTCCCCTCCGTAGATGCGGACCAATTGTTACTTGGAAATACTGGTGGTTAACGTCCTGTTCCACCCCGGTGCCCTTTTCTTGGGATTCTTTTTTTTCATTTTACTCAAGTGCTGGAGGAAATTGCTCTTTCTTTGTTCTTGTCCGGCTCCATATTCCCCTGTCTTCTTAAAAACCCCACTGGTCAAGTCTTCCTGTACCCCCCTTGTACAATTCGAGGAATTTTTTTACCAGTATTTTGTAATGCAATTTTTTTAGTAGTTTTTTAGAAAAACATTTTTTAAAAAAAGGGTGGAATCCCACCATGTTTTTTTATCTTTTTTAATTGTAATAAATGGGTTGTCTCAATACGGGATTGAAGCTATGTTAAAAATCTTGCAAAAACAAGTCTTTTGCAATATGTGTCCTTAACAGTTCCTACCTATTCCTGTTTTGACAGCACCATCACCCTTGACCCCCTTGACAAATTTTGAAGAACAAAATTTCGTTAGAAACAAAAAATTTTTTAAATTAGGACCTGTAGTAAGCTGCATGTACAGCAAAATGCCCCCAAAAATTCAAAACATGACCCTTTTCCACTTTACAATTGTGAAGAACAAATGCTGTAAAACAACATTTTTTTTAAATGACCTGTATATTGTTTCATTTTAAAGCACATGACCCCCAAAAAAAAACTAAAAAGACTTTTTCAGGGGACTGTTTTAAAAAAATTTTGAGGGGAAAATGCCACTTAGAAGCCACATTTCATTTTCCCAAAAGGGCCATGATTATTGCTGTATCTCACCAACAGACCTCAAAACCATTGACAATGCAAAAATTCTAAAGTAAAGTGAGAAAGGAATCGGGGTTTGCTGAAACCTTTTGTCTTTTACAGTCTCCTCACAGCAAAACCGCAAAATGAACTGTTGGGAAAAGAGAATAAAAATTGCAGTATGAAATGACATTTTAAAAAAAGTTTTCAAGAGGACCATTTCTGTTTTTAAGAGTAAGGTGAAGTGCCGGGAACTAACGGTAACCTCGGCAATTGGGGCCACAAAATCATAGAAACCATGCCGATTCATCTTTAGAAAATCAAACGCCCCCATTATCTGGGAAAGCTGGATGGTTTGTCTGTAATGCTTCTCCCGCGTTTCTGAAAGGGCCGCTCAGATACGACCGGCTGCTGGGGGACAACACCCTATGGGGGTGGCGAGCGAGTCGGGGGCCCTTGTCCATTTTGGATACCCCGAAAATTATTGGTCCGGAAAAAAATCCAAAAAACATCGGTTGTTGAGACGGATAGTCCCGGGACCATGACTTAAGCTGTTCCTGTGTGTTGGATGTGTGCCCCGCATTGCATGCATGGTGAGGTGGAAAAAAATTGCCAGAGGTCACCCATTAGCTTCTGCCACCCTTGCCGCTGCTGCCGCTATGCCAATTGGGACTTTCCTGTCACGTCGCTGATGTTTTTCCACCGTGACATTTGAGGGAAAGTGAAGCAGACGCAACAGATTCTCCAGTTGATCATCAGCAAGTCTCCATTTCCCGCATTTTTACTCTCTATTTTTGGGGGGGTGGAAGAAAGTGCGATTTTTTTTTTGTACTGGGGATTCCAGGAGGGGGGCCACCCCGTAACTGTTGTTTTATTTTGATGGCCTTAATGCAGGGTCAGTTGGGGAAATGGAGCATCCAAGCACTCATGGAGAGATGGAGCCTTGATTTCCCAAGCCTCTGGGTCAGGGGGACTAGAAAATGTCTTCCCATCTCCTCCTCCGCCTCAAATTTGCGCCAACCTCTTCCAAGGCAAAGGGGCGTCGGTAATGCTTTTTAGGAATACCTCCTCCTCCTCCTCCTCCTCCCCTTCCTCCGGGACAGCTTCAACACAGCCCTGACTTGCCCAGGGTGAAAGCACCCTGAACTATGCGCTGCCTTTTCATGCCCTGGACCCCGAACCACTGCCTAAGAGCCGTAAAATTTAAAATGTCGGCCCGGGATCCCGGGAGAAAAAGGCTCCGTATCCGCATCTGGTCCGTCTCCCTCCCCGTCCTGGCGGGGTTTTGTTGATTATTTTCGACAAAGTGAAATCGGCACAGTTTTTATGTTGATCGAAATTTTTTGACCCTGCGATAATTTTGGTTAAAATCGTGCTCATCTATTAATATCGCGTTTTATTTTCGGGCTTCCTGCATTTTGGGGCCCGCAAAACAGCTTCAGAATAAGCAGGGTAATGTTGTGCGACGTCATGACGGGATTGATTTTTTCGATTTGGGCGGAAAAATCACATGACCTCGTTTTCATAAAAACACCCTTCCTGTTCATGTCATGTCCTCAGCATCTCATACAGTAGGACGTGCGCTTGCCTGGTCCAATCAGCCAGCGAAATTATTCTATTTTTCACAGAGAAAGCTCACTGTTAGCTTGATCCTACAACTTGTTAGATCAGGTTGGAAGTTTTTTTTAGTTAGGTAGAGAATTTTTTAAAAGGGATCTACCGCTGTAAAGTCACTGGTGGGGGCGGGGGGGGGGGGCCCCACGGGGAACCAGACAAGCTTATAAAGAATACTGGAAAAAATTTTCCCAAGATTAGTGTAGATAATGCACTGCAATAGCTTTTATTAATTAACAGTTTTCTATTGAAATATTTCCAGGATATGGGCAGCCTAAACTTATATCAGGATGACACATCTTTCTAGGATAACTGCAGGTCTCTTTGTTAAGGTGGCAAAACTCACTTTTATTATCAGTATACATTTCAGATAGGTGTGTCTTTTTCAATTTTGGCCCATTCCAGCTTTGTTGAATGATAGCCACCTTGCAGTTAAATTAGAACCACAAAATTCACAGTGAAGAAAAAAACCAATTCAAAAATAGACTTATACTTGAATGCCTTAAAAGAATGCCCTCCAAAATGGAGGACCCACAGCACAAACAGCCAAAATTTGTTCTCCTATGAGAGGAATAAATGCTGTTTCCTCTAAAAATCTAAAAGCCAATATAGTGTTACTGACCCAAGGGGTGAAAATTGCCCCCCCGTCGGAGAGTCGCCCCAACATGATGCTGCCCCACCTATTGAGAGCGCAGCCCTATGTCAGACCCCTAAACAGTTCTAAAAAGGCTACCTAAGCAGACTCCCAAAGTGTACTTATAGGACAGCATCCAGGTAGTAACGAATTCTATCCACATAAAATCATTCTTTTAAGTCACATGTTACAGAAAACCAAGAAGAAAAAAAAAACAACGTTCTTTTGTTATCATTTTGAATCAGAAACCTGTGAGATTATGTTCGAGACCCACAAACACAAACAACGTTCCGTTGTAATCATTAATTCCAAACAAAAACCCTTGTGATTTGTTCAAGACCCGACATCGTGTTCCCCCCTAAAAATTCTATAGGGTTCAATCAGTGTAACAAGAGAACATTTAGCCAACAAGACTAAAATCACAGCATACATAGACTAATAGATAAAGATACTTAGCAATGATAATCCTTAATGGTGGAATGCCGTTCAAAAAAAATCCAATAAGAAACAGATTGATAAAGGTGCCCTAAAGCCTCATGGGGGAAAAAACCCGCCATGCTTTCCATGCTCCCCAATGGAGACTTTAAAGGGGACACCACCGGAAGTGTTTCTCAAAAACCAAAAACATAAATTCCTGTCCCCTCCCCCCCCCCCCCAGGGAAAAACCAAAAATAGGCCCGCAGAGAGAGTAAAGATCTCTCATTCCCAGATATTCACAGGGGAAGACATTTCCCCCCCTTTTTGGGGATAAGTGAGGGCGTCTACCGAACTAACACCACATGCCCATCCTGCAGAGGTGCGACGGTTGTAAAAGCGCGACCCCCGTTCAACAAAACGCTACTCGACGGTGAAACCATCCCAGCGCCAATAAAAACATAAAAAAAAGGGGAAACATTTTAATCATACTTTGCTGAAAAAAACCCCACCCCAATCTATACAATGATGAAATAAAAAAAAGGGAGGGAAAGCATAAAGCATCGCCACCTAAGGATCAAAATCAGATAAAAAAAGATAAAAATAGATGTTTGTTGGGGGACAATCCTGTCCCCTAAAAACCCCAACACGGGCAGGGATCACCAAAGTGAACCTTCATACCTTTAGATATTATATAGAAAATAGAAAAAACTTTAAAAAAAACATTTGTCATAAACAATAAAATATAGGGCTATACCCATTACAAAAAATTTAAAAATATACTGTAGTGAATCATTTGGTGTAAAAGAAAATGAAAAAATGTTACAAAAGCAGCCAAAATTATAACTCATTCGGGCCGCCCCGGTTGCATATTTTTGAGCCAATACGTCCATTCAGTCCCCTTACGGGAGGGGGTTTTTTATCTATGTCCCCTTTTTCGGGGGGGAATTTTGGATCTTTTCAATACAAACAAAAGAAAGACAAGAATAATCCCCCTTTGGGTACTCCCCCCAAAAGAGGGGGCCAATGGGGTGCCCTTGCGAGGGTCTCACATCCCCCAAAAATGTTCACCTTCCATTTTTTAAATGTACTTTTGTTTTTTTCCAAACATATTGTTTTTTACATTAAAACAGGTGCAGAGATAACAAACCCCCTTTAAGTAACAATTGAAGAATTCCCCGGATCCTGAAATTTGTCCTGTGACCTGAAAAAAAAAACTAAATTTCCTTTGGGTTTTTGCACATAGGGCATGATAAAACATTTCCCAAAATTTGGTAAAATACCAATGGTTCTGCGTTCAAACCAAGACGGGGGTTTGGGGTGGGGGGGTGAAAGTGACTATGATTAATCTATTTTTGCAGGGACCTCCCTCTCCGATAGGGTCACAGAGGGTCAAAAATGGAAAAAACTCCTTCCAATTCCTTGTCAGTTTCGTAATATATCCCATATTTCCTCAAATCTTATATACTTCACACTACAGCCCACATACGTCCCAATTTACCCCCCTCACTTTTCGATTTCTCTTGGTCCTTTTTTTGGCCCTAGGGTTGAGAAGGGACGTTTTCCCCTTTCCCCAAGGCAAATTTAAAAGGGCCAATTTTAAAAAATGGGGCCAAAGGATAACCCCTATCCAAAAGCGTTCCTTCAGGTATTGGCCCTTTAATAGAATTCTTCAATTTTTGGGAGCAATTACACTCACCCCTAAAAATTTTGCCCTTGGGGTTACCTTCGTTTTAAACTGGTGGATGGTGGCTCCCCCATCTAGTAATTTTTATTTTGATGTGGGTTTTCCCCTAAAGGGGGTTTTTTTGTGGGTTTTAACCTGTTTCATCCTTCAGTTTTTAAACACCCCAAAAATGATTTTTTTCTCTCTCATGGTTTTTCTGGGGGTAAAATTTAGCCCCTTTTTAAATTGATGAAAGAATGAAAGTAGCCTCGGGCCTTGCCATAATAAAAAAACTTGGGTCATTATTCTACCCCCAATAAAAATACATGATGTATAGATCTCCAAAGCCTCACGAACACCAGGGTCTTCCCCACCACCCAGGAAAAAATTTGCATACGGGGGGAGCACAGGGGCTCCCCATAGCTGTCCCCTGACTGGTGGTAGACCCTGGGCCCAATACGGGAAAAATTAGGGGTTTTAGTACAAATTCCAAAAATTGAGTCCCCAGGAAAATTATGTTTTTGCAGCCGTTGCTTCAAGAAATGCAGAAACTTTTCAACCGCCTTCCAGCCATAAGAATGGTAATTTATACTGTAGAGAGCCTCTAAAAACCACCGGGGGCCCAATTTTTTAAAAATGGCATCCACCGAGATTCCTTCCTTTTTTCTAAGCAAACCCTTTGGAAACCCTCAAGTAGGGCAAATTTACCAAAAATTTCCCTCAAGATTTCATCTAGGTAAACGCGATGTTTGTTTTGAGAGACCCCAATTCCGGCCCACTTTTGGGGCCGCCCCCTTTAAAAAAGACTAGCCCCCTTATGGTTTTTGGGCAAGGCATAGAATGTCGCTATTTTTATTTTTTTTTGGTAAAAAGAATTTTGTTTCTTTTTTAGTTTAGTGATCCTCCCCAAACCCCTTCAATCACGATGTTTTCCCCAAAAAAAAAATTCCTTCCCAAGGGGGGGGGCACCCCGAAAAAGGGGCCCAGGAAGAAAGCATTTTGGAGGGGCCCAAAGTTTTTAAACCATTTTTTTTAAATTTTTTCAGGGATCCTAGATAACTATTTTTCCCCCCTTATCGAGGGCTTAATTAAAAATTTGGGCCCTTCCTGACTCAAGAAAGAAAGGGGCCTTTGCTTTCTGCCCCTGAGAATTTTATTCTTATTATCCTTTTCCATTTTGGGTTTTTTTTCCCAAACATTTCCACTCTTGTGTGACAAAAATTTGAAAAAAAACATAAATTTTCGGGGGTTACTTGTGGTGGGGGAATCGAGTATTTTTTCTTTTCCCAGTGTAGTATAACCCCTACCCTTTAAACCCCTCATTTTTCCCCCCATAAATTTTTTTCCAAAAATTTCCCACCCCTGATAAATCCCTCCTCCCAAAATACCATATTCCTCAATCTATTTTGATCTACATTTTTGAAAGAATTTATCCATTTTAGTTTTCCCCACAAAAAATTTAGGTCTTTAACCCCATGAAAATTTCCCCTTAAATCAGTATTGGGGCACAAAAAAAAGACCCCCTAATAAATTTAATTCCTCCTGACTAAGAAAGTCTTTTTCGGTTTAAAAAAATTATTTTTTTTTCTTTCTTTTGCTACTCTCTTCCCCAAACCCGGGGCCCCTCCTCTAGGGGAACCTCCCCTGCTTAAAAAAGAGGGGCCATAGAGGAGGACGATGAGGAAAAGGGAAATTTTAAAATGATAAAAGAGGACACCATTTTTTTTTGGTTTTGTTAAAAAATTTTTTGGTGTCTACCAAAACAAATCGGACTTCCCAAAAGCCAAAAAAAACATGATTCGTTATGTTTTGGATAATAAACGGAAATTTTTTGAACTTTTAAAATTCACCTGTGGTGAATATAGAATTGTTTGTTTTAAGATTTACGTAGATGCTGCGTCAATGAAAAAATTGCGGGTGCAAAAAAGTCAAAAAACACATAAATGTTATGTGTTGGTATATTAAAAGATATTTTTTGCACCTTTCAATTCCCCTGCGTTGAATATAGAATTGCTGTTTTAAGATTTACGTAGATTCTGCGTCAATGAACCTCGCTGGTTGCGCTAACGTCAAACCACACGTTACTGTTATGTTTTGATATACTAAACGGTTTTTTTTGCACCTGTCTTTTCTACTGTGGTGTTTATTGACTGTCTGTTTTAAGATTTACGTAGATGCTGCGTCAATGAACAATGCTGGGTGCGCAAAAGTAAAAAAACACGTAACTGTTATGTTTGGTATAATAACGATATTTTTTGCACCTTTCAATTCACCTGTGGTGATATAAAAATTGCTGTTTTAAGATTTAGTAGATGCTGTGTCAATGACAATGCTGGGTGTGCAAAATTTAAAATAAACACGAAAACTGTTATGTTTTGATATAATAACGGTATTTTTTGCACCTTTCAATTCACCTGTGGTGAATATAGAATTGCTGTTTTAAGTTTTAAAGTAGATTGCTGCGTCAATAACAATGCTGGGGCGCAAAAGTCAAAAAAACACGTAACTTTTTAAATTTTTTTGATTTTAATTAAACGGTATTTTTTGCACCTTTCAATTCACCTGTGGTCACCTGTGGTGAATATAGAATTGCTGTTTTAAGATTTACGTAGATGCTGCGTCAATGAACAGTGCTGGGTGCGCAAAAGTCTAAAAAACACGTAAACTGTTATTTTTTTGGTATAATAAACGGTATTTTTTGCACCTTTCATTACCTGTGGTGAATATAGAATTGCTTTTTTTAAAGTTTACATAGATGCTGCATCAATGACAATGCTGGGTGCGCAAAAGTCAAAAAACACGTAACTGTTATGTTTTGGTATTTTTAAACGGTATTTTTTGCACCTTTCAATTCACCTGTGGTGAATACAGAATTGCTGTTTTAAAGTTTTTACGTAGATGCTGCGTCAATGAACAATGCTGGGTGCGCAAAAGTCAAAAAAAACAAAACTGTTATGTTTTGGTATAATAACATATTTTTTGCACCTTTCAATTCACCTGTGGTGAATATAGAATTGCTGTTTTAAGATTTACGAGATGCTGCCTCAATGAACAATGCTGGGTGGCAAAAGTAAAAAAAAACACGTAACTGTTATGTTTTGGTATAATAAACGATATTTTTTGCCCCAAATTCACCTGTGGTGAATATAGAATTGCTTTTTTTAAGATTTACGTAGTGCTGCGTAATGAACTATGCTGGTGTGCGCAAAAGTCAAAAAACACGTAACTGTTTATGTTTTGGTATAATAAACGGTATTTTTTGCACCTTTCAATTCACCTGTGGTGAATATAGAAATTGCTGTTTTAAGATTTAAACGTGGATGCTGCGTCAATGAACAATGCTGGGTGCGCAAAAGTCAAAAAAACACTTTAACTGTGATGTTTTCGTACGATTACACGGTATTTTTGGCAACAAACAACCTGTGCTGACTACAAGATTGCTGTATTGTAATTTAACTGCAAGGTGGATATATCAACAGTCACAGGTGTAATGGGTAAAATTGAAAATGAACACCTATCTGAAATGTATACTGATAATAAAAGTGGAGTTTTGCAGCTAACAAAGAGACCTGCAGTTACTAGAAATGATGTGCATCCAATATAAGTTCAGGCTGCCCAATATCCAGGAAATATTTCAATAGCAAACTGTTAATAATAAAGATATTCCACTACAATGTCTACACTAAGTCTTGGTGAACTTTATCCAGTGTTCTTTATAGATAGAGCTTGTCTGTGTTTGCCTGCGGGGGCCCCCCTCCCCCCCTCCGCTCCCACCGCCATGAATTTACAGCGGTAGATGCTGCTTTAAAATTCTCTAGCTAACTACATAAAATCTTCAACTCTCTAATATAAATAAATTGGAAGGATAACAGCTAATAGAAGAGGTTTCTCTGTGCAGAAATAGACTAATTTCGCTGAGCTGTTTGGCCACAGGCAGAGCGCAGGTCCTATCCCTATGAGGACGCTGAGAGACACTGAGGCTGAATCAGGAAACTGCTGTTCTATGTAAAACGAGTGGTCATGTGATTTTTCCAGCCAATCACAACCATACACATCCAGTCATGACATCGCACACACATCTCACCCTGCTCTATTCTGTATCTGATTTGCTGGCCGCCAAAATTACAGGAAGCGCCGAAAAAGGGCGATTTAATAGATGATGCTCAGATTTTAACCTTAATTATCGTATGATCTGGAAATTTCGATCACCATAAAAACCTTGCCGATTTCAACTTTGTCGATAAAAATCGCTCAACACTAATTATGATTCAACATTCAGACATGCCTCTGCTGTCATCTGCGACAATCGAAAATATTCTATGGTCTGATCAAGCTCCTGTTTTTTGCTCTCTACGGCTTCCGGCCTCACAGCAGAGGGTCTGGAACTGGAAGTTAAATGAATCCCTTCTTCTGTATGCCCCCTGCACTGCAGACATCAGAAATACCATCTCTTGCTTTCTAACTAACCATGAGGGCGACCCCACTCTGTTGCCAACCCAGTGGGAGGCCCTGAAATGCGTGGTCAGGGGGGTCTTGATTAAGCATGGCGCTGAATTAACCCCGGGCCCCCGGAGCGGCTATTTTTAAAAAAAGTGTTGACCAAGGTCCCCTTATAGAACCCCCAAAAGGGAATGCCCTTTCCCCCCACTGTATTTCCGGGAGTTACAGGATGCGGGGGGCGGGAAAGGTCCTTTCCCCTCCTGGAAGGTCCGGGGGGCCGATTGGGGCCCAAACATTTGCCGTAGCAGATTTTTTTGGGAGCACTTTTAAAAAAAGGGGCGGGCGCATGTTGGCAAGGGGGGGTTCGTTTTCCCAAATGGGCATCCCCCCAAAAATTCCTCCATTAAAAAACTACCTAAAAACTCGTGGTGCATTTTTACGGGGGAAATGGGCCCATACTTTCCCACTCTTTTTTATTCCAAAATTATTAAACCTGCCCCCCCCCTTTTCCCAGCCTAACCCCCCAGGGGTTTTTCCTCACCCATTTTTTTTAATGCTAAATTTCCGACACCCGGTTTTCCCAAATTTCCCCTTGAAAAACCTTTTTGTTAATGGAGCTGCAGTCAGTAACAAAGCCCTTTTTCCCTGGGGGAAGGGGGCCCGGGGGCCTGATGGGTTTATACAACCCCCCAAATTTTTTTAAAAATTTCTGGGGCCCAAAACCTCTGCCCTACGCCCCTGGACGTTTTTAAATTTCCCCAATTCACAATAAAATTAACCCCCTTTTCCCCCCAGGAAAATTGTTGGAGCACGTAGCAGTCTTCCAAAAAGGGGGAAAGGACCCCTCAGTCAGGAAGGGGTAGCTACCGCCCCATTTCCCCTGCCCCAATTTTAGATCTCAAAAATCTAGGGAAAAAGCCTCCATTGTCCTTTGGGGTCAGGTGGGTTTTATACCGGGCAAGGGCACTTTGATATTACGTAAAAAAATTGGGGACATTTTTTTCCCCTTAATTAAGGGGTTTTCCGTAAGTTTTCCCTCTTAGGGTTTCCCGTTCTTGTGCGGGAAAAGGGCATTCGACCGTATTTCGGGGCCCTTCTTGCTTTCAAAATTTTAAACTTTGCTTTGGATTGGGCCCGACTTTTTTTTGGGTCAGGTTGAAGCCTTATATTGCGCGCCCTTCCCCTTTATCAAGATAAATTTGGTGCCTTTTTCTCCCCCCCTTTTCCAAATTTTGAATGGGACAGGACAGGGCTGGAAAAATTACTTTATTTTTTGGGAAAAAATTTGGAGAGTTTTGATGGCGGGCCCATAAAGGTTTTTTAATTTCCCTGACTTTAAAGGGGTTTAAAGGTTGGGGTCACGGGGAAAATAAATTTTTGCTTTTGGGTTTGATCTTTTTATTTTTTATGTTACCCCCTTGCTTTTATTTCTTCCCGGCCCCTTAAAATTGGCCGCAACCCAGAGTTTTTGGAAATTGGCCCTAATTTTAAGTTTTAATTTCTCCAAATCTGAAGTTTCTTGGTGTGGGCTTTTCCTCACAAGATAAAGGGCCCAGTTACGACCCCAATTTTCCCCCTTTTGAGTGGCCAAAATTGGGCATTTCATTTTTAGGGGGTGCGCATCCCCTGAGGATCTTTCGAAGCTTTTCCCAAAATTTTTTTAATTGGCAGTTTAAAGGGAAATTGTCGTGGTTTGGAAAAAAAATTAAAATTTGCTAAAAAATGGATTTTTCCAAAATTTTTTTTAAAATTTTTTCCAAAACCCCTTCCTATTCATACTTTTATCTCTTTGGGGGGAAGGGGGTTTTGTCGATTTTTTCACCTAATTGGGTTTTTGGTCCCTTTTGGGGGTGGGCCGTATTGCCTATGAAAACGCTCATTGGGCCCAAAAAAAATGCAGGGGCACGGGGTTTCCCCGGGATTGCAGGTGTATTTTTTTTTGGGCCCCCGGCCCTATGTGGGGGTCTTTTGGCACTGTCCTCAAAAAAGGGGATAAAAATTTTTTGGTTATTTGGTTGGGAGTTTTGTTCCCTTGCTGTGGCGGGTTTTTCCCAGGGGACCTGGACCCCGGGCTCTCCAAAGGAGAGTCCCCTCCTCCCTCCTTTTTTTTAAGACACAGGGATGGTTTGTCCGGGAAATTCCCTTGGGAAAAAATCCCCTTTAAAAATCTTGTAAAATCGTAGGGGGCCCCCTGTTTTCCCACTTACAGAAAACCCCGGTTTTTTCCCCCCCGGGGAAACTCCCCAAAATAAATTTCTTGGGTGGTTCAAAGCAGGCCCATTACGCCTTTGTCAGGTGTTTCGGGGGGGAAAATTTGGGAGATCATGCGTTTATAAAATTTGGGGGGATGGTGGTCTCGGGTAGGGGCCCCCTTCCAATTTTTTGCAACTGTTCCACTTTTTTTCTCTAGAAAAAAAGGGCTACCCTTTTCCCCTAAATGGTTGACGATTTTTAAACGACCCAAAATTGGGAAAACGGCAAGGTTTTTTTATGGTGATCGAAAAATTTTCCCGAATCCAAAGAAAAAATTAAGGGGTTTAAAAAACTGTGCATCATCTATTAAGATCTCACCTTTTTCGCCCCTTCCTGTTAAAAATTTTTGGGGGCCCGCAAAAGATTACAAATAAAAGTAGGGTGAGATGTGTGTGCGGGGTTTTGCCCGGGAAAGTGTAATGGTTGGGATTGGGTTTGGAAAAAAACAAAAATGACCCTTGTTTTTCATAAAAACACGTTTTCCCCGTTTTCCCGCCTCAGTTTTCTTCCCCAGGTTTTATGGGATAGGGGGGCCCACGGGTCTGCCTGGGGCCCAAAAGCTCAGGAAAATTAGTCTTTTTTGACAGAAAAAACCTCTACTTTATGTGACCCTTAAAATTTAGTTATATTAGAGATTTGAAGTTTTTTATGTAGTTGCTGGGAAAATTTTAACCCAAATCTCCCGTTTAAAATTCGGCGGTTTGGGGGGGGGGGGGGGGCCCGCGGGCAAACCAAAACAAGCTTATCATAAAAAACATGGATAAATTCCCCAAAGGACTTTGTGTAAAAATTGTAGTGGAATATTTTATTATTAACGTTTGTATTGAAATATTTCCTGGTATTGGGCAGCCGGAATTATATTGGATGCACTCATTTTTTGAACTGCCGGGGTTCTTTGTTAGCTGCAAAACTCCATTTTTTATCAGTATACATTTCAGATAGGTGTTTTTTTAAATTTTCCCCTTACACTGTGATGTTGATAACCCACCTTGCAGTTAATTAAATACGAAAATCTTGTAGTCAGACAGGTTGTTTGTTCCCAAAAATTGGGTTTTGTCTTTACAAAAAAACATCACAGTTACGTTTTTTTTTTTTTTTTGCGCCCCCCAGCATTTTTTCATTGACCTGATCTCGGAAATTTTAAAAAACAGCAATTCTTTTCACCCAGGTAATTTAAAAGGTGCAAAAAATCCCGTTTTTATATCAAAAAAAAAATTTTTAAGTTTTTTTTTGTTTTGCAACCCGTTTTGTTCATTGACGCGATCTAAGAAAATATTAAAAACAGCAATTCATTTTTACCAAGGGGGAAATTTAAAAAGGTGCAAAAAAATACCGTTTATTAAACCAAAAAAACTTTTAGTGTTTTTTTATTTTGCGCACCCAGATTGTTCATTGACCCCAGATTTACGAAAAATTTTAAAAAAAGCAATTCTATATTCACCCAGGTGAATTGAAAGGTGCAAAAAAAAAACGTTTTTTTCCCCAAAAACATAACGTTGTGTTTTTGATTTTGCGCCCCAGCATTTTTCATTGACGCGCAATTTCCGTAAATCTTAAAACAGAATTCTATTTTAAAACCACGGTGAATTGAAAGGTGCAAAAAAATATCGTTTATTTTACCAAAACATAAAGTTAGTGTTTTTTGACTTTTGCACACCCAGCATTTTATTGACGCAGAAATCTAGTAAATCTTAAAAAACGCAATTCTATATTCAACAGGTGAATTAAAAGGTGAAAAAAAATCCCGGGTTTTATTATTTCAAAACAAAACAGTTACGGTTTTTTTTACTTTTGCGCACCCAGCATTTGTTTTTGGGCCAATCTACGAAATTTAAAACAGGGAATTCTATATTCACACAGGTATTGAAAGGTGAAAAAATTCTTTTTTATTATCCCAAAAACTAATTTTACGGTTTTTTGATTTTTTGCAACCCAGATTGTTCATTGCGCAGCATCTACGTAAATTTTAAAACAGCAATTCTATTTCACCACAGGTAAATTGAAAGGTGAAAAAAATATGTTTATTATACCAAAACATAACAAAAATTTTTTTGGACTTTTGCCAGTCCAGATTTGTTGATAGAACCTTGCAGAAAAAATTTGAACCCAGCAATTTTTTTTTGTTAGGGGGATTTGAAATAGTGTGATTTGCCGTCTTTTAATAAGGGGGATTTTCCAAAAAACTATTCCATCCCTTCTAAAAATTTTTTTTTTCTGAAATGGAGCAAAATGCAGGTGGAAAGAGGCGAGGGGGGTAGCAATGGAGGTAGAGGTACGGGAAGGTGCCTTCAATGCTGGCGAAAAACAGCATCCCAGGGATCTTTTCAGTTGCAGGACCGTCAGGCCTGTCAGGGTGGGTCAGGGCCTGTGAATTAAGTAAGAACTTCCCCCCCCAATCTGTCCTTCAGTGGTTAATGCCCCTGCATTAGCAGTCTTGCCTCCTCGCCCTCCCCGTAGGGCCCACAATGTCGTTCAGATACAGCATGCCAACAGAAGCGCCCAAATGTAAAACTCGTTTTTACCCCCCCTGTGGATAATCCATTGTCTGAAGACCTCTTTGAGACAAAAATGGGGTTTGGGGGTCGAAGGCATGTTAAAGATAAAGAGGATGTTCAGTCTGCTTGACGCCCAGTTATGAGCCCAGAGGGGGTGAAGGAACCCGGTCAACGGAAAAAAATCCGGGCGGTGGGGCAACGCCTTGCAGTCCCCCTTGCTTGTCCCCGCAGCTTTGGTGCAAAAAAGTCAGGACGAAAAAAGTCACCTTGTTGATGATGATGATGATGACGACATTGCAGATCCCCTGGTTTTTTTCCGCAGAAATTTTGTTGCGAGGCTTAATCAGTGGACGAGGAGGAAGACGATGGGGTAGTGTCAATTCCGGTCCCCCCAAAAAAAAAGGGAGAGGGCGATCGCAGAAGCCGTTGATATGATTCCCCCAGTTACGGTCAGGAAAACCCGCTCCTCGCTTATTGGCGTAAAAAGGTCCAGGACCTTCAACCCGGGGGCTTCTTTGAGCAAGCCTTGATTCACCCACCCGATGTCATATGCCGCCTTTCCCGTAAAAGCTAAGGAGGCAAAAAAACCTTAAGTGGTTAACCACCACCAACATTCTAGTACATGCAAGGAAATGCATGAGTTGAAAGGGGGGAAACACTTGGCCAAAAAAAGCCGACCGCCCCGGGCCCCCAACCACGTCACCCTCTGTCTCCGCCTCCCCTCCGCCACCACAAGCTTTTCCCCCCGATGCCCATTCTCTCAGAGTCATGATCAGGGACAGCTCCGCTTCAGCCTCCACGTCGCTCGAGCCACCAGCACCCCCGAGCCCCATCCTCCCCCTTCTCCTTTCCCGCCAGTTTGACGACCTCCCCCGGGTACAGGGCCAGTCTAGCACCCAGCCTTCTTCTTCCGGGTTTGGGGAGCAGAAGAAAACTTTAACCCCCAAACCATCCCAAAACCCAAAAGCCTGAATGTGGCATTCCCCGGTTTTTGGCCCTTGGGAAATGTTGCCTTTCCGTCTGGTGGGACACAGATGGGTTCCGCCAGTCAGGGCCCTCGCCCCCAATACCAGATCCCGGCGGGGATTTCTTTGCCAAAAAAAAGCCGTCCCTCCCCTGGCCAGCACGTGTCATCAAAAATTTCAAGGGGGTCTGCTTGTGTCGGAAAAGTCCATTTCTCCACCGACACATGGACTAGAAAGCACGGCCAAGGCGCTATTCTCTGTAAGTACTGGGTGAGCTGGGGGATGTTTTGGGGGTGGGGTGGCTCTCGGGTGGGCGCACGCTTTTAAAAAACCGCAGGGGATGGTGCGGGTTTTTCCCCCAAGGCCTTTGGGGGGGCACCCACGTCCCAAGACACCAGGCCTGTTAAAAATTAATCTCCCTTGGAGCCCGTCCAAAACCAGGTCGGAGTGTGGGACAGCTTAAGCAACGAGACCGAGCACTGGCTGGGTGACAAAAAACCTTGTGAGGCAAAGGTGGTGGCGATAAGGGGAAATCGTGGCCCCCTTTAAAGATCGGTAGGCTGGGCCCCCATCCCTTCCCTGGACTGTCTTTAAACCCTTGTCGCCAGAAAATTTTTAAAAGAGCTACCCGGGTTTGGACCTCCTGCTGAAGAAGGTCGAGGTCTGAGTTGATTCCCGCTTTGCACCCTGCTTCGTCCCGCCCTGGTGGTTGCAGCGTCAGCTGGGCCTCCCCGTCAACCTCTCATTGTTGAGGGGCAAACGCTGGAATTCCACCCTAACAGTCAGCGATTGTGGCAGCAGCGCAATGCCTTTTACGCAGTACAAAGTGCCACATGGCTGAAAAGCGCGGAACGGACCTGGGGGTGTTGACCACCGAAGTGGGGGGGAGGTGAAAGGCTTGCCCATCTTGAAAGTTTTAAAGAAGAACCAAAATGGTCGTGGGACAATCCCCTTCAGCTGAGCATTGTGGTGTTCTTGTTCTGGAACGTCTTTGGACATCTAAAAAACAACAGGTCCCCCCAGCGACGGAGGAGGGGGACGGACACAAAATGGGACACGGAGTTTCTCTCCGTAAAACCCACAAGGCCCGACAGTTTCACAATTTCATCAGTCTTCATTAGCAGTGGTTCGGGGTCCAAGTAGTGCAAGGTGGGGCATCAGCTTCTGGGTGATCATTTCGGAAGTCGGGCTGTGTTTGAAGCTGTGCCGGGGGCAGGGAGGAGGAGGAGGTTTCCTAGACACCGATGTTACCCCGTCCCTGCCTTGGAAAAAAAAGGGGGCGCGAATTTGAGGCGGGGGGGGAAAAATGAGGAAAATCAGTTTCGTGCCCCCCCGACCAGAGGCTTGGGAAATAAGGTCCATCTTCAATTTATGCTTGGATGTCCATTTCCTCCAAAAATGATCCTCGCATTAAGGCCCTCAAAATGAAAACAAGTTACTGGGTTTGGCCCCCCTTTGGATCCCCGGGGACAAAAAAAAAATCAGACTTTCCTTCCCCCCACCCAAAAAAGAAGTAAAATGCGGAAAAAGGAGACCCTTTTGATTGATCAACTGGAGACATCTGTTGGTCTGCTTCTGTTCCCCAAATGTCACGGGGGAACAAATCAGGAGTGACAGCAGTAGAGTGCCAAGTGGGTAGCAGCGCAGCAGGGGAAGGGGCAGAAACCCAATGGGGGGACCTTGGCAATCTTTGTTTACCACCTAAACCAAAAGCATGCAATGCAGGGACACTCCAACCCAAAAAAATAGCTTAGATCATGGTGCACGGGGCTTCTCGTTTCTCAAAACCGATGTTTTTGCTGGTTCGGCCAATGACTTTGGGTATCAAAAGGAGAATGGCCCGAGCGGTATACGCCTAGAGGTTTGTCCTGCCCAGCAGCCAGCGTATATCTGGGGACCTTTAGCACAAATGGGGGCATTACAGACAAAGCATCCGGCTTTCCACAGATAATGTGGTCTTTGACTTTTATCAAGATGAAAACAGGCATGATGTTGTGGCCCCAAAATTTCCCAGGTCACCGATTAGTTGCCGGTCACTTCACATTCCTTTTCAAACAAAAATGGTCCTCTTGAAAATTTTTTTTTTAAAATGATCATTTTTACTGCAATTTTTTTCTCTTTTCCCAAAAAGTTCTTTTTGCTGGTTTTGCTGTGGGAGGGCTGTAAAAGACAGCAAGGTTTAAGAAAAAACCCTATTCCCTTTCTCACTTTATCTTAAGAAGTTTTCGCATTGTCAAAAGTTTTGAGGTCATGTTGCTGTGAGATTTCGCTATAATTATGGTCTTTGGAACAGAAAAAGTGGCTTCTAAAATGGCATTTTCCCTCACAATTTTTAAAAAGTGGTGAGAAATCATATTTAAAAATTTTTTTGGGGGCATGTAGCTGTGAAATTCAGCAAAAATCAGTTTCCCTTTGGCGAAATGTGGTTCTAATGGCATTTCTCCCTCACAATTTTTTTTAAAGTGGCGAGAAGTATTTTTATAAAATTTTTCGGGGGCAGCTGCTTTTTAAATGCGCAATATACGGTCCTATTTTAAAAAAAAAATGTTGTTTTTAACAGAATTTGTTTTTCACAATTGCCAAAGGGGTCAAAGGGTCTGCTTTGAATTTTTGGGGGTTTTGCTGTGACATGCAGCTATACTACAGGTCCTATTTTTAAAAAAATGTTGTTTTAACAGGGAAATTTTTTCTTCAAATTATCGAGTGGGTCAGGGTGATGGTGCTGTCAAAAAAGGAAAAGGTAGGACCTGTTAAGGACACATATTGCAAAAAAGGACTTGTTTTTGCAAGATCTTTAAACATAGCTATCATTCCCCGTATTGGACAAAACCATTTAATACAATGAAAAAGAGAAACAAAAAACTTTGGTTGGGGGTTCCATCCCCATTTTAAAAATGTGTTTTTAGAAATTAAAGTACTAAAAAAACTTGCATGTACAAAAAAAAGCTGTTAAAAAAATTCCTTTGAATTGTACAAGGGAGGTACAGGAAAATTGACCAGGTAGGTTATTAGAGGACATGGAGTATGGAGCAGGACAGAGAACAAAGTACAGAGACCATTTCTCCGCAGTTGAGTAAAAATGAGAAAAAAAAAATGCCAAGAAAAAAGGGCACCTGGGTGAAACGGGGGTTAACCATCAGTTTTCCCCGTGAACCAATTGGTCCAATCATACGGAGGGGGCAAGCGTACCAGGTTTGACTGTGTACTGAGGAAGGGGGGAGTTCTACAACCCCCCGCTTTTGCATCTGTCAGCACGACAGTTTGTTGCTGCGTCATCAGGGCATTTTAACCTGCGTGTTAAAAGATGAGGACCCAGCCTGGGTTTCACCGCACCCCCACGTAAATCCGGCCCCGGTCATGCTGTGGCCAGGACGGTATAGTCAATGTCCAGTGAAATAAAATGGTGGTTGAAAGACCCTTTTTCGGCACTTTTTAAATGTGGGGGTCATGCAGGGTTTTGGGGTCTTTCTTTGGCCCAGGGGCAGGTTTAGTCAATGTCCCGTGAAATAAAAAAGGGGTTGGAAAACTTTTTTTCCCCACTTTTTAAAATGTTTTTTGGGGGGCATGAGGTTTGGGGCTCATGTTGGCCCAGGACAGGGATATTCAATGTCGTGTTCAAGTAAGATTATGGTTCAAATCATACTGCCTTCTGGCACTTTTAAATTTGTGGGTGATGCAGGTTTAAGGGTCAGGCTGTGGTACAAGACAGGGATAGTGTATGGTCTGTGACTTTTTTTCTGTGTCTTTTATAACCTAAATGTGTTGCCCAAGATGTAGAAAGTATCCCTTTGATGTTGTGGATGTTAATTTCAGCTTCTCCCAGCCTTGTTTTGGGTGTAATTTAAAGAAGGTGGTTGTTGCTTTTCCCCTAGACTTTTAATTGGTCATCGCTCATAATCGACGCTCCCCTATTGAAAAAAACCTTATCGATAGCGGCCGGACTATCGACTATCGATTTGATTTTCGATAGCCAACGCAATCGCTCAACACTACTCTCAACCTGTCCAGGCCTCTTACAGCTTTTGAGGATGCGGTGGTGTCTTCGGCAAGTTCGAGACACTCTCTGTCATTTATGTACAAGTTGTTGCTCTATGATCGCTTTAGGTCTCTTCCCCCCTTTTTGCCAGCGATGGGAAAGTGAATTGGGCCCTCTCTTTTTCTGCTTTCTCAGTGGGAGCGCTGTTTCCAGCGCACCCAACGAGCGATGTTAGCCTCAAAGCACCAGGAGACCTGTTATAAGATTCTGTCATGCTGGTACAGAGTTCCCGCAGTCTTGTATAAAATGTTCCCAACAACCTCTGCTGTTTGCTGGAGGTGTGGTAAGGGAGAGGGAACCATGTCCCACGTTTGGTGGGGATGTCCCCTATCAGAGGCTTTTTGGACTTCTGTGTAGAGGTGATTGAGGCGGCAAAAGGGCATTCTGATTCCTGGGCTCGCCCGGGGGCCTTGTTACTTTTTTGTTCCCCATGCAAAGGGTTAGTAGTTTTAAGAAATCCCTTCTGAAGCATTTTACTGCCGGCTGCCTTAATAAATTCCCCGGAAATTGGAAGTCACCTGTCCCCCCAACCTTGGGAAAATTGGTTTGCAGAAATTAGTGCGGTTCAGGGGGAATGGAAGAATTGATAAGCCCAAACTCCAGAGCAAGCATATAAATTCACTAGGACCTGGTCTAGCTGGTCCCTTTTCAAAAATTCCCCACTTTATTTTTCTGTCACCTGTTAGTGTGGGATTGGCTGTGGGTAGGTGGGTGTTACTCTCTTCTCTACATTGGGTTTCCCCGTTATTCCTTCGTTTTTCCTTATTCCCATCCTCCCTCCCCACGATTTTGTTTTTTGTGTTTGTGTCCCTCTTTCTTATCTGTCTTGTGTGATGGCCGTTTGTTGTATGGGTGTTTTGTCCTCTCTGTTGTGCTGGCGTGGGTTTTTTCTTTTGTCTTTATTTATTTATTTAATTTTTTTTTCTGTATTTATTTATTTATTTATTTTCTTTTCTTTTTTCTTTCCTTTGGGTATATGGGTGCTTACAGCGCCCGTCTTTTGTTTCTTACTACTAGTTCGTAGTATATATTCATTTTCTGCATGTCTCTTGGCAGTTATCAGGAATGTGACATGTCATGGTATGCATATTAGATGTCTTAGTGATTGATATCCATATCCTTTTCCTTTTTTATTGCCAATGCAGTTCTTGCTTTGTTATGATGTGATCTTGACATGATGCTTGCTGTGAGTTTATGTTCATTGACATATTTTGTTCAATAAAACTTCTTCGAATTTGAAAAAAAAAACATATAATAAATGTAGTGTAAAGCCTGTACGCCATTATTTGTGGTGCAAATTGAGCCAGAATTCTTGCACTGCTTCCTTGATAAATGTGCCCCAATATGTAAATCAACACCTATAAGCAAGCATAGAAAAAGGTATCGTCTCCAAAAATAAGGCACCAAAAAGGACACAACTGTGGAACATGGTCAGAATCCACACAGGAAGCGACTGATGCACATTAAGGCCTCGTTCACACGGCTTATTCTGCCGCGTATTGGCGCCATACTGCGCGCCGGATTTGCGCTTCAGTACGGCGCCAATCCGCGGCAGCAATTACGGTAATCCACTGCTCTCATTGAGAACAGTGGAATCCGTCGCTCCTCCCCGCTCGGCGAATCCGCCGCGGGGGGAGAAAGTGACATGCACATTATTTACGCCGCGTACGCGCCGTAAACAATGCATTGTCTATGGGGCCGGGAGCGGCGCCCCCGCCGCGCTCCGGCCCCGCCCTCATCCCGCCCCTTATTCACGGCGGATTTGTGCGCTCAATACGGCGCACAAATCCGTCGGGAATAAGCCGTGTGAACACGGCCTAACAAAAAAGAACAAAAGGGAAACAAACCCTTATATCAATTGAGGACCCCTCTGACGACAAGAATAAAGCTCTCCCAAATAGCAACTAAGCAGTGTGCTCTCCTCTACTGGTAATAACTGTGCTTCTCACTCACCCTCACCCTTTTCAAATAGCCTCAGCAGCCCCCTTCCCCTATAACGTCCCTGGGAAGTCACAACAATCCCCCCAAATTCCCCAGCAGTGACAGCAGCAAACCCAAAGTAGTCACCAAAGTCCTCCTCAACGCTACACTCTTCTGTATGTCCAAACAGATGTCAGCCAATTGTAATGCACTGTTGCATAACATATTAGACAAGCTTTAACTCATTCATGTAGCACTATGATAGTTTTAATACATAACTTTTATTAGTCACTACTAAATAAAATATACAAATATATACATAAACTAACTTAACTGCATTAAAAAAAAACAAAAAAACACAAACACAATATTTGATGAGTCTTATATTAAAATGATCGGGCAGCTGCTTTTAACAAACCAGCACAAAAATCAAAAAAAAATTGACATCACTTATTTTTCTGAGCATAGAATATGCATGGAAAATAAGCAAGTAAAATCCACATCGTATGAAATACGATGCGGTTTTACATAGGAATTTTGTGGGGCATTTTGTAGTAGTTTTTTTATTATTCTGGCAAGCCATGTGATATACAGAACCATAAATAAAATTTGATTCCCTACTCATAAAGTGGCATACAA